>JARKHS020008507.1:0-23997 GCA_030143305.2 Amblyomma americanum
CCCTTTCGCCGCGCCCACTGAAGATGTCCGGTAGTGGTGCAGTCTTTATAGCCAGGCTTCCTGATGACGTCACAGAACCATGGCTTGATGCAAATAGCATTGGTGCCTCGATGACGATGTAGTTCTGGCCATGATCCGCATTGATTCTTGTAGCCGTTGACGCTGGTGCCGGCGAAGCCGGGGCCGTAGCAGGAAGGAGCACACCGCCGATTGACAGCAGCAACGCCTGAAGGGTGAAAGCAAAACGCATGGTGAGCGTCCTTTGCTCGGCCCTTTCGCCGCGCCCACTGAAGATGTCCGGTAGTGGTGCAGTCTTTATAGCCAGGCTTCCTGATGACGTCACAGAACCATGGCTTGATGCAAATAGCATTGGTGCCTCGATGACGATGTAGTTCTGGCCATGATCCGCATTGATTCTTGTAGCCGTTGACGCTGGTGCCGGTGAAGCCGGGGCCGTAGCAGGAAGGAGCACACCGCCGATTGACAGCAGCAACGCCTGAAGGGTGAAAGCAAAATGCATGGTGAGCGTACTTTGCTCGGCCCTTTCGCCGCGCCCACTGAAGATGTCCGGTAGTGGTGCAGTCTTTATAGCCAGGCTTCCTGATGACGTCACAGAACCATGGCTTGATGCAAATAGCATTGGTGCCTCGATGACGATGTAGTTCTGGCCATGATCCGCATTGATTCTTGTAGCCGTTGACGCTGGTGCCGGCAAAGCCGGGGCCGTAGCAGGAAGGAGCACACCGCCGATTGACAGCAGCAACGCCTGAAGGGTGAAAGCAAAACGCATGGTGAGCGTCCTTTGCTCGGCCCTTTCGCCGCGCCCACTGAAGATGTCCGGTAGTGGTGCAGTCTTTATAGCCAGGCTTCCTGATGACGTCACAGAACCATGGCTTGATGCAAATAGCATTGGTGCCTCGATGACGATGTAGTTCTGGCCATGATCCGCATTGATTCTTGTAGCCGTTGACGCTGGTGCCGGCGAAGCCGGGGCCGTAGCAGGAAGGAGCACACCGCCGATTGACAGCAGCAACGCCTGAAGGGTGAAAGCAAAACGCATGGTGAGCGTCCTTTGCTCGGCCCTTTCGCCGCGCCCACTGAAGATGTCCGGTAGTGGTGCAGTCTTTATAGCCAGGCTTCCTGATGACGTCACAGAACCATGGCTTGATGCAAATAGCATTGGTGCCTCGATGACGATGTAGTTCTGGCCATGATCCGCATTGATTCTTGTAGCCGTTGACGCTGGTGCCGGCGAAGCCGGGGCCGTAGCAGGAAGGAGCACACCGCCGATTGACAGCAGCAACGCCTGAAGGGTGAAAGCAAAACGCATGGTGAGCGACCTTTGCTCGGCCCTTTCGCCGCGCCCACTGAAGATGTCCGGTAGTGGTGCAGTCTTTATAGCCAGGCTTCCTGATGACGTCACAGAACCATGGCTTGATGCAAATAGCATTGGTGCCTCGATGACGATGTAGTTCTGGCCATGATCCGCATTGATTCTTGTAGCCGTTGACGCTGGTGCCGGCGAAGCCGGGGCCGTAGCAGGAAGGAGCACACCGCCGATTGACAGCAGCAACGCCTGAAGGGTGAAAGCAAAACGCATGGTGAGCGTCCTTTGCTCGGCCCTTTCGCCGCGCCCACTGAAGATGTCCGGTAGTGGTGCAGTCTTTATAGCCAGGCTTCCTGATGACGTCACAGAACCATGGCTTGATGCAAATAGCATTGGTGCCTCGATGACGATGTAGTTCTGGCCATGATCCGCATTGATTCTTGTAGCCGTTGACGCTGGTGCCGGTGAAGCCGGGGCCGTAGCAGGAAGGAGCACACCGCCGATTGACAGCAGCAACGCCTGAAGGGTGAAAGCAAAACGCATGGTGAGCGTACTTTGCTCGGCCCTTTCGCCGCGCCCACTGAAGATGTCCGGTAGTGGTGCAGTCTTTATAGCCAGGCTTCCTGATGACGTCACAGAACCATGGCTTGATGCAAATAGCATTGGTGCCTCGATGACGATGTAGTTCTGGCCATGATCCGCATTGATTCTTGTAGCCGTTGACGCTGGTGCCGGTGAAGCCGGGGCCGTAGCAGGAAGGAGCACACCGCCGATTGACAGCAGCAACGCCTGAAGGGTGAAAGCAAAACGCATGGTGAGCGTCCTTTGCTCGGCCCTTTCGCCGCGCCCACTGAAGATGTCCGGTAGTGGTGCAGTCTTTATAGCCAGGCTTCCTGATGACGTCACAGAACCATGGCTTGATGCAAATAGCATTGGTGCCTCGATGACGATGTAGTTCTGGCCATGATCCGCATTGATTCTTGTAGCCGTTGACGCTGGTGCCGGTGAAGCCGGGGCCGTAGCAGGAAGGAGCACACCGCCGATTGACAGCAGCAACGCCTGAAGGGTGAAAGCAAAACGCATGGTGAGCGTCCTTTGCTCGGCCCTTTCGCCGCGCCCACTGAAGATGTCCGGTAGTGGTGCAGTCTTTATAGCCAGGCTTCCTGATGACGTCACAGAACCATGGCTTGATGCAAATAGCATTGGTGCCTCGATGACGATGTAGTTCTGGCCATGATCCGCATTGATTCTTGTAGCCGTTGACGCTGGTGCCGGTGAAGCCGGGGCCGTAGCAGGAAGGAGCACACCGCCGATTGACAGCAGCAACGCCTGAAGGGTGAAAGCAAAACGCATGGTGAGCGTCCTTTGCTCGGCCCTTTCGCCGCGCCCACTGAAGATGTCCGGTAGTGGTGCAGTCTTTATAGCCAGGCTTCCTGATGACGTCACAGAACCATGGCTTGATGCAAATAGCATTGGTGCCTCGATGACGATGTAGTTCTGGCCATGATCCGCATTGATTCTTGTAGCCGTTGACGCTGGTGCCGGCGAAGCCGGGGCCGTAGCAGGAAGGAGCACACCGCCGATTGACAGCAGCAACGCCTGAAGGGTGAAAGCAAAACGCATGGTGAGCGTCCTTTGCTCGGCCCTTTCGCCGCGCCCACTGAAGATGTCCGGTAGTGGTGCAGTCTTTATAGCCAGGCTTCCTGATGACGTCACAGAACCATGGCTTGATGCAAATAGCATTGGTGCCTCGATGACGATGTAGTTCTGGCCATGATCCGCATTGATTCTTGTAGCCGTTGACGCTGGTGCTGGTGAAGCCGGGGCCGTAGCAGGAAGGAGCACACCGCCGATTGACAGCAGCAACGCCTGAAGGGTGAAAGCAAAACGCATGGTGAGCGTCCTTTGCTCGGCCCTTTCGCCGCGCCCACTGAAGATGTCCGGTAGTGGTGCAGTCTTTATAGCCAGGCTTCCTGATGACGTCACAGAACCATGGCTTGATGCAAATAGCATTGGTGCCTCGATGACGATGTAGTTCTGGCCATGATCCGCATTGATTCTTGTAGCCGTTGACGCTGGTGCCGGTGAAGCCGGGGCCGTAGCAGGAAGGAGCACACCGCCGATTGACAGCAGCAACGCCTGAAGGGTGAAAGCAAAACGCATGGTGAGCGTCCTTTGCTCGGCCCTTTCGCCGCGCCCACTGAAGATGTCCGGTAGTGGTGCAGTCTTTATAGCCAGGCTTCCTGATGACGTCACAGAACCATGGCTTGATGCAAATAGCATTGGTGCCTCGATGACGATGTAGTTCTGGCCATGATCCGCATTGATTCTTGTAGCCGTTGACGCTGGTGCCGGCGAAGCCGGGGCCGTAGCAGGAAGGAGCACACCGCCGATTGACAGCAGCAACGCCTGAAGGGTGAAAGCAAAACGCATGGTGAGCGTCCTTTGCTCGGCCCTTTCGCCGCGCCCACTGAAGATGTCCGGTAGTGGTGCAGTCTTTATAGCCAGGCTTCCTGATGACGTCACAGAACCATGGCTTGATGCAAATAGCATTGGTGCCTCGATGACGATGTAGTTCTGGCCATGATCCGCATTGATTCTTGTAGCCGTTGACGCTGGTGCCGGTGAAGCCGGGGCCGTAGCAGGAAGGAGCACACCGCCGATTGACAGGAGCAACGCCTGAAGGGTGAAAGCAAAACGCATGGTGAGCACCACCACAAAGTGACATTCTTGATGCGGCAGTGCTGCGACAGTTGAGAGGTAACAGGCGAGTTTGTGTTGCACAGAGCAGTTTTCCTGCATTTGTTATTTAAGGCATATTTCAAACAAAGCTGCCAGCTGTTGTAGCCGCGGTAAGCGAAGCGGAGGCAGAACGACTAGGCTTGTATGAATAGTGCTTTTTTGGTTCGAAGCACTTCGAATAGTAGCAAGTAAAGAAAAAAAATGGCAGAGGGCTAAGGTCTGGGATTTATTCATGGAAAGTAAGCAACTTGATTATTTACGAAAATCTACAAATTTTCCTGCAAAAACACTAGCTGTTCCACATGCTGGGGTTTGAGGTGCTCCCTTCTGCAGCTTACAACGGCTCCTGCAGTCAAAAAAAGCCTTTCACTTCTTGTCTGGGTGGCTTGTGTCGAAAGATACCTGCAGGCAGCTGCAACCAGAGTTGGGTAAAGGTCTTGGCTTTCCACCACACAAGGAGGTCTTCGGACCGGGGTAGAAGGGGGGCCCTCAAGTACCCAGCAACCTCATTCGAGATTGTACGGCTTGACTGATGATGTGCAAGCGAACTGAAGTGCGTAAAAGCACTCCACACAGAGTCCCCTGAAGGGTCTGCAGAGCAGGTGTTGTTCTCACTTGTTGCTGTACCATGTTGATCAACTGGCACAGTCTCTTCTGCAGCCGTTGTGAATAGAGTGAACGCCCATTGCTTTGTGGGTCGTTCAGCATAACAGACATCTTTGTATGTAGGATCGACCAACATTGCCAATGCAGGAAGGTGTGACATCTTGATAGTGGGGAACCTCGTCTTGATGCTGCGCAAAAGGCTTGATTCAAACATTGCTGCCGAAACACTGCACACCACTCCAGGACGACTGCGCTACTTCAGAAGTAAAGTTCCTTTTATTATCTGTAATGGCGAAGATCGGCACAGTATCATGGGCTGGAAGTTCCCACTAATCAATGACATCTGCGATAAATAGCTCCAGGTTTTCTGCAGTTTGAGAGTCTCTCATCTTTGTGCAAGCCAATGCATGCACGTGTTACACAAAGTCACTGTCCATGACGTGACAAGTTGCACAAACGTAGCTGTCATTTGCCCGCGATGTCCAACCATCAGTTGTGATTCGAAGCGGCTCCACTCCACGTGCAAAAATGTCCCCGAGCTTCTTTTCACCTTCTGTTTGCTTGATGCGTAGAGATCCAGAATAATGGCTCTCGAGAACGTTGTCCGACATGGCACAGCATAACCCGGCATAGCGAACTTCATCATCTCGAGAAAACCCAGTTCTTCGGCAATGTTGTAGGGGCTACGAAGCGAGCTACGAAGTGAGCTGTCATTTTTGTCATCTGTTGGGCTTTTGGGGCTGAAGCCTTCATTTTCGGCTTGAAACTGTCAGCTATGGATGGTTGTTGACACTTGCCTTGCTTGCCCCCCTTGAGCTTGGATGGCCTTTTGCATGCGTCCCGCTTCTTTTGGTGGTCCTTGAGCAAGTCCTGGTGTCTCCCTAAATGCATTGCTAGGGTTGTTGTCGTACTTGCCGGGGTCTTCAGGACTGCCTTGCATTTAAGACATCGAGCTTCGATTCTCCGTGGAATGTTTACAAAAAAGTTCCAAATCAGATTGCTGGCCGGATGCAAGTCCATCATGGTGCTCTCTGGAGTGGTCCAAAGCGGCTAGGGTTGATGAAATGCTGCCGCGGCAGAGACAGAGTCGCCCACTAAATGCAATCAACCACACCACCACGCCGACGAGATGCGCTTTTGTATGCCTTTGTTCTGAGTATAGTTCTGTTTTTTCCTGGTTTGGTTTGGATTGGATTGGGAAAAGTATTACTGAATCCAAAACCGAAACTTTCGAAAGCTCCTTCTCCCTGAAGAGGAAAACATGCAGCACAAAAAATGAATGGACGACAGAAGACAAACACAAGTGCAGCAGCAGCAGATGACTCTTCCAGTACAGAATCGAATATTTAACTGGGCACAGAAGGATACACAGTCGGCCTGGCTTCAACACTTTAAAATGAACACGAACGTAGGTGGTCAGCATGCACAAACCTCTCTTGCTGCCCTATTCTAACATTGTAGGTGGATGCACTGCATCGCTGTTGTACGACGCCCCGCAACCACTCTGCCTCCCCTGGACGTAGTCCTTGCACTAGTTCATGGTCGCCTTCCTCAAATGATCTCTATGACCGCCCTCTCTCATTAGCCTTCTCTTTCGTCTGGTAGAACCTGTCATCCATACGCTTTTCCAAGTTCAGTTGGAGAAAGGTCAGGCGTGTGCGAGGCTTCCATGACAAACAGTTCTGCGGGTTTCAGCCCCATGGTTGTGGTTTGTGTGTTTCGGTACGTGAACAGAAATTGATCAATCTGATGTTGCAAAGTTTTTTTATCCCTGTTCTTCTCTCATCGAGAAGCTGCCGCAGAACGTCCTGCTTAATGGTCTGTACATACCGCTCTGCACTTCCATTTGATGCGGGGTGGTACGGCGGCATCCTGGTATGCCGCACCCCATTCCTGCGGAGAGAGTCTGCAAAATTTTTTGCACAGAACTGAGGGCCGTTGTCCATAACTATTTCTTGCGGTAGTCCGTATGACGCACAGACACTCCACTGCTTTTCAGTGGTGTTTTCGGTAGTGGTGGATGGCATGACTAACACCTCTATCCACTTGGAATGCGCATCCACTATGACTAGGAGCCACTGGTTATCCGTGAAAGCAAAGTCCAGATGGATTCTTTGCCATCTGCGAGTTGGCCAACCCCAAGTTAGCAGTGGAATACGTGGCAGAACATTTTGTGTTAACTCACACGTGCCACAACTTTTCACAATCTGCTCAATGTCCTCCGTGAGCTGAGGCCACCACGGAAAGCTACCGGCGAGCATTTTCATGTGCGTCATCCCGGGGTGTCCTTCGTGCAAAAGATGCAACACCTGTTCACGCAACTACAAGGTATAATCACTCGACTTCCCCATGTAGCACACTGCTGATCCCAGGCAGCTCATGTCGGCGAATGAAATAAGGCATTATGTCACCACCTGTGACATGCGCCGGCCAACCACTCATCGTATACCACAACATTTTCAGCAACACTCCGTCAGTTCTAGTGCATTTCTCAGTTTCAACAGCAGGCAATGGCACTTCATTGACAACTGAAAAGAAATGTGAATAGTCCGAGACATCGTTGTGATTTGCTAGTGGTAACCGTGAAAAACCGGTGGCACTTCCAACATCTCAACCTTTGCGGTAAACCCAACAATAATCGTATGCTGTGAGCAGTAAAGCCCAATGTTGCATGCGGGTTGCTGTCATCACTGGTACGGGTTTACCATGAGCGAGCAAACCTTCCAATGGCTGATGGTCAGAATAAATCTCAAAGCGATGCCTGAGCAGATATTTGTGGAACTTTTTCAGCCCACAAATAGCAGCAAGGGCCTCTTTTTCAATCTGAGCATACCCATGCTCTGCGTTACTTAATGTTCTGAAGCATAGGCAATTGGCCTTTCGTCGCTTCCAGTCTTATGAAAAAGAATGGCCCCTACGGCATAAGCCGAAGCATCGCACACTAGTCCTATCGGCCTTTTTTTGGTCGTAGTACGTCAGCACATTGCTTTGTGTTAACCAGCTCTTACTTTCTTAAAACACTTGCTCAGCTTCCTGTGACCACCAAAATCCCTTTTCTTTGTTCAGAACGTTGTACAGAGGCATCAGCTTAGCTGACAGCTTCGGCACAAACTTCCCGTAGAAGTCAGTCAAGCCCAAGTAAGTTCGTAACTGTGCCGGATCCTTTAGACTTGGTGCCTGTTTTATCGCTTTCACCTTTTCATCCGGTGGCCGTGTGCCCTTGTCGTCCAGGATGTGTCCTAGGTAAGTGACAGACGTTTGAAAGAATTTGCACTTTTCCCTTTACAATCACATGCCTTTCTCCAGAAAACGTGGCAACACCCTTTTCACTCTATGAAGACATTCGTCAAATGTTGAACCCGCGATAAGTACATCATCCAAGTTGCAGCTTAGCTTACCCACTCAAGCCCTTCTAACACATCATCCATGACAGACTGGAAAATAGCAGGTGCACTTGTGATGCCATAGGGCAAGCGCATGTACCCTTGAATAGCCCCAGGTGTGTAATGACAACCACCATTGATAGTGCCTTCGGATGCAGTTCAAGGTGCTGATACGCCGTAGACAAATCAAGCACTGTGAAATTCTTGCATCCTGAAAACTTTGCAAACAAATCTTCCATCATGGGAAGAGGATAATGGTTAGTTCGCAGGCATGGATTCAATGTAGCCTTGATGTTCCCACACACTCTGACTTTGTTGTTCGCCTTAGGCACAACAACTAGGGGCATCATCCAGCCGCTTTTCTGTACAGGCACTAACACTCCCCTGTTTGCGAGAGACTGCAGTTCAAATGACACAGCTTCCCTCAAAGAAAATGGCACCTGTCGCGCCTTGCAAAATATGGGGTTGCTCCCCTCCTTCAAAACCAGCCTGACTGCGCTGCTTTTGATCAGCCCCAGAGTGGGCTCGAACACTTTCATGTACTTCTCAAGTAGCACCGCAACTTTGTTTAAACACACACCGTACACACTTGACCAGTCTAGCTCAGGGGGCTCCAGCCAGTCACGTCCTAGCAACAAAGTGTCGCTATTGTTGTGGGTTTTAACAACAATGAGCGGAGGTTGCTTGTACTGGCCATTATGTTCGACTGGAAATGTCAACTTCCCTGTGATTGTTAGCGGCGACCCACCGTATGTCCTCAGCTTTATGTGACAAGGCTCTTTAGGTAGACTGGGCCAGAATTTCCTGCATAGCGTTTCTCGCACAATAGAAACAGATGCACCCGTGTCTATTTGCATGTTAACATTCTTCTTGGCTACCTTAAGGCAGACTTTATAATGCCCTGGGCGTTCTGCGCAAGAATAGACATTGTACGACAACACATATGGTCACAATCCGCCTCCTCCTCAGCTACCGCATTTGCCGAGTCTCTAGACTAGCACATTTTCGGCAAGTGTCTGTAACGCTTGCAGACATGATAGCGATACTTGCAAATATTTGCAGTTTGATGCTTCGTGCGCTGAGCCACACCAGAAACAGTCCAGCGATTCAGACACTCTGTCTCTTGCTAGTCCTGCACCGGATGAAGTTGTACGCTGCTGTGGCCGTTTAGCACCACCTGGCTTATGACGCACGGCGTTGACTGTACTGTGCACCCCCGTCGGATGAAATTCCAGACTTTCCTTTCACGCTAGCTCGATGCTTTTCGCAATGTCACAGGCATATGAAAACGCCAACTTGCTTTTCTTCAGCAACTCTGCTTGTGTTGCGTTGTCGCAGAGGCCCACTACAAAGCGGTCTCACAGAGCCTCTTTGAGGATGCAGATACTGTAGAAGCTTGGCCAAGTTGGTGTGACATTGTTTTTCGGCAGCACAAGGGACAAAGGACGAGACAAGTGCACAGACATGGCACTTAAAAAAAAAAAAAAAAACTCGTCGAGGAATTTTCTGAATTCGCATGAAGCTGCCAATCACCTCAACTTCACTGCATATGCTGCTATAGACTCTCCCTCTTGCTGGCACCGGCAATTAAATTTGAATCGTTCTGCGATGACCATGGGCTTCGGTGTGCAATGACTTCGCAGCACTTCTACCAGTTCCGCATAAGTCTTGTCCTCTGGCTTTCAAGGCTCTAGCAAAGTCTTCAGCGTATTGTATGCTTTCTTGCCTATCGCCGTTATAAACATCGAGACCTTGAAGTTGTCACTCACCTTGAAGGCCTTCAGTAAGCGCTCGAACCTTTCCACGTAGTACCCAAAATTCTCGTTCCCATCCTCAAAGAACTGGTCGAATCTTCCAAGCGTTGCCACCCTTGTGCCTCGCCGGAGAACCCTGCAAGAAAACTGTGATGAGTTTTACGCAGTCCGGCAACACCCCATCTTTGTTCACCTATTATGTTGTAGCCCAGAAGGGTGGAGAGTTGGGCTTGTTGGTTTATGATCATGTTGGGAACAGCGGTAACACAGGACAGAGCGAGAACACAACACAACGCCTGTGTTGTGTTCTCGCTCCGTCCTGTGTTAGCACTGCTACCAACATGTTGTAGCCGCAGTGAGCGAAGCGGAGGCAGAACGACTCAGCAACATGTTTATTTGGCATGCTGGGCCATACAGAAAAAGACTAACACCGAGTGATTTGCTCACTCTCGCTTTTAACGAGAGCAACGCCCCCTCAGCATTGCATCATCACACGTCACAGTTGATCACGCGACACTACAATCACATGACACTTCACTAGCCTTGAGCATTGAAAGTCTGAGGAAAAACAGTTTGATTCAAAGAGGTTTGGTAGGCAAAAGAAACTTCCTTAGATGACACCAACTGCCCCGTCGTCCCCTGACGTCATACTCACATAGTTTCACCTCTATCCACCATATTAGACCATGACGTCGTCATTGGCATGCGACAAGTGGTTGTTTCTACAATGCGTTTGTAGATGGCGCTACAGGTCTCAATGCAAGATGTGCTGTTTTCTAGTTGCAGCCACATGGCGATTTGATCTCAGGGTGGTAGGAGAGGTCACGAAATCCCGAAACGTGATGAGTAGTTGCTGCCACAGATGGCGCTGTGATCAAGGGTGGTAGCAGACCCTACGAAATCTCAAAACGTGATGAGTAAGAGCTCACGCTCTTAAAAAGAACATTACTGGTATCGGCAACGTGAAAGATAAACTGCCGATTGAAGCATTTTCAGGTGTCATCTACCAGATCCCATGTGCTGATTGCCCCCAGGTTTACGTTGGCGAAACAGGAAAGTTCCCCAGAAGGCTTAACGACCACAAACGTGACGTCAGAAATAATAATCACACAACGAACGCCATTGCCGAGCATGTGCAAGAGCATACTCATACGATTGACTGGGACCACGCCACTGTCATCGCGAAGGAAAGGAACGTGTCATCTCGGTGGCTGATGGAATCTCTAATCATCCAATCGACACCAGTTATCATGAACCGGCTGCATGGAACCATGCCACCTATCTACGCATGCTCCTTGCGCCACGTGTTACTTTATAAGTCGCGACAATTTCTTGTCCCGCTCAGTGATCAAGGAACCCGTACGAGGTTCCGAAATGCCTTTGAATTTCATGACATGGTCAGTGACCGCATTTCTTTTTCTTTAGCTTCTTTGTTGTTAAGAGCTCTTTTTACTTCATCAAGATTCTCTACGTTGATCAGCATATCAATAAGTTTCTGCTGCTTGTGAGAACCTGCCACCTGGTCCTTCACTGATAGAAGCGAGCTAACCATTACCTCAGGCACATTTGACCCAGCGACGCTCTTTGCCAGATTGTAATAATTGAGGCAGTTGAAGGTTATAAGGAAATGCTGTGGGCTTGCGTGGGCCAGTTCGAGCATATCCCTTCTTGCACCCTGGCGCGTAGCTGTTATTTAGCCGTCGTTTGGGAGGCATTACAGGTGGAGAGCAGGCCAGCAGAGATTTCTTAATAGCAATAACTGCCAGAAGCAAGCACAACAACCATTCCCAGCAAGCAAGGCTCTTCAAGTGCGGGCGACGACAGCGCCGCCGCAACTTTCTACACAAGCGGGACCGCGGCTAACAATAGAACCGGTCTCCGTTCCTTCCACTCAAAACATTCTAGTACGCTCTAACAGCATCCTATGTTACTCTACTGTCCAATCATAACTGCAACTGGAATTGTATTTTTAATATGTCACTATATCAAAACAGCCAGAGGCATCAAAGTTTTAGTTTATATCTTTTTTCAAAGCTTTAGTTTATATCTTTTTTTTGTGATTAGCTTGTTTAGGTATCAAAAAAGTTTTAACAACAGACTACTTTTTTTAATAAAGGCCGAGTTTGGGCGAGTTGGTTTACCATGCTGAACGTAAAAGCGCAAAAAACAAGGACGTAGAATAAGACACACAACACGAGCGCTCACTTCCAACTGATCTTTATTACATGCAAGAAACAGATTTTTATACTCTTGATAATGCCTGCAAGGCATTACCACAGAGTGGTGAAAGGTAGATAACAGTGATCGAGTGTCACACTTAAACGATAAAAGATAGGACATCTCTTTTTGTAAGAGCAGAATTGACAGAGCACTTACGCAGTCATCGCCAGCTCGTGCCATCTCCAGCGCCTCAACAATTTCGCGCGTAATTTGACATTTGTTCCCGTAAAGGATTTTCCTTCTTTTCCTTTGCTTTTGCATTTTAGGCAATGAATGCTCATGTGCCCCCCTTTTTTATTGTTCACAACATAGTCATGCTCACCCAATCGCTCATTTAGGCATCTTCCCATTTGTCCTATATAATATTTACCACAGGATAATGGCACTTTGTAGACAACACTTTCGTGCATCTCGCGAACGGCTTTTGATGCCTGATCGTGCAACCAGTTTTTCCTGGGCTTTCTGATGTGCTAAGCTTGCATAGTGAACTCAGCTTATTTGGGGCAGAGAACATTCACACTGCAGAGAATTCTGTGCAGTGGTCCTAAAATGTGGATGGATGTTCATTGCAGATTTGCGTGGCCTTCTGCTGAAACGCACTGCCTCCGTGCCAGTGTGCTGGAAGTGACATCAAATATGACATGGCGGGCACATCTCTTTGCACCTCAGCCGAACGTTCGGAACACTCGCAGGGTGCCGTTGCTTTTTCTGACAGCTGTTCACTGTGACCTCTGAGACCCTCGAAAATCTTAAGAGGCCATCCTTACAAGCGGCCGGCGCCAATAACCGCAGTCAGCAGTTTGTGCAGTTAACAACAACCTCTTCAGTAACAGCATGCAGGACCATGCTTGAAACAAACATTCATAGGAACAGTGGGAAACACGGGACCTACGAGCATGCTCATGAAATAATGCGATTATGATGGTGCAGGTTTGTCAGACACCACACCACGGCTTGCCGCTTTCGATGCATACTTTTAGAGCTTCATTCAGAGTAACTGGCGAAAATATCTGCAGGTGATCCTCAATCCAATCTCAGCTTGTCTCATTGTCACTTCATTGATATCTTTTAACGCACATTTACATTGGCAAAAAGTACTGCAAGGCACATGGCCTGCTTGCTGGTAGCTGTGTGATTGCAGCGTGAATAAATGCATTTCAGCTGCTTTCATATTCAATATTCTTTGTAAAATATGCCCACTTCAGGTACTTTGTCTTTTTTTCTTCTTTGTTGAAGCTTCCTATCGGCCACTGTACAGTAAAATTCTCTGCATCAACAGAGTTCTCTGCATCAACTCTGCATCAGCCGAGCATGTGGCATTGCACGAGTGTGTAGAAAACTGCACGAGTGCCGTCAGCCAAAGACACCATTAATTTGTATCCGACTATAGTTTGAAAGTGATTTCCATGCTGCAGTCCCACATTTACATTGCAGACGAACGCCATGATTTCATGTTCTTTTTTCTCTTTATGATGCGTATTCCCAGTGCAGATACTGCTGCCACGGAGTGATGTGGGTCTAGTTGAAGTCTGAACAGAATTACATGTTGCTGGCATACAGTCGTACTGCACGCCTCAAGATGTCTTTAAAGGGTCGGAGCTGCCATATTTTTGGTGCAACGTCCAAATCGTTGTTTTAGAGACACGTGATACCTACCTAACGCGCAGTGACAGGAGTGCATGTGCACTTTATATAAAGCAACCTATTAAATTTCAATTCAAGCGCCTTTATTATGGGGACGGCTCTAGAGGGTTACGAGTGGGGGATAATAGTGGCCGGCTATGGCCGCTTTGCATACGAACTGCCACAATGTGTCCCAAGTTGGTCGACGTGGGCAGTCCCAAAGGAGGTGACGATTGTGGGGGTCTGTTCTGCATCTGACTCGTGGTAATGCATCAGGAGGAACGTCGCTGTCATTTGTCGAGCAGTGAGTTGTTCAGCACCCACGACATCTTTTATGTAAGCACATCCAGATCATGCGCGGTTGAGGAACACCTGAGCACCTCGTGAAAACGAGGGGCATGGGTCATCACATTCAGAAGCCTTGGAGATAAGCTCCTTTCGTCTTTGTTGGCAGCGGTGTCGTCACTCTTCGTCAGGGCTGTGAGAAGCGTAATCGGCACCGTCAGGTCCTTGTGCTGAGAGCGGTGTAATGCATCCTCACTCAGCAGCAGCCGCCTCTTCAGCGCTGAAAAGGCTAACTGTGCGTGGTCTCAGTACTAGGTCTCACAGAAAGGAAACTGATGGTTTTATAACACTTAACGAAAAGAGTTTTGATTCATTTTTGAAAGCCATAGTAGCGGATGCTTTATTATGCAATAGCGTCAGTTGTGCAACATTTCCTATTATACGGGGCCCAGATTACACGCACGTTAAAGCCCGCTATCTCATAGGCCTTTTTATACTTATTTATTTATTTATTTATTTATTTATTTATTTATTTATTTATTTATTTATTCAAAATACCTCATGGGCTCTGACTGGAGTATTATGTGAGGGGGGTTACATAACTGCGGTGCGAACAGAAGCAAATAGAGGATGGTTATTTTAACATCATTATACAATAATAAGCAACCAACCAGAAAATAGAAGTAAACTGAAGAAGCACGCTTCACAACAAATTGCTGCTTATTTTTTTCTTTGAATACAACATGATGTTGTCAAGAAGACCATTGCAATGAACGATTGCATGGGGTAGGGCTGATGAATTGAATGTGGCGCTCGTTCCCCAAAAGGCGTTTAAAACTGAGGTGATTATGCAGTCGTTGAGATGTGCGGGCCTGATGTGTAAGAGGTAGGGTGAAGGAACGATGACTGTAAACAATTTTATGGAAGAGGCAGATAAGTGGTATTGTTCTGCCAGATTCTAAGGATGGAAGGGGCAACGACACCTTAATGTTAGTTATGCTGGAGTTTCGGCAATAGTTGCGAGCAATAAAGCAAGCGGCACGATTTTGTACACGCTGTAGGGAATGAATTAAGTAGTCTTGTTGAGGTCACCAGATAGAAGATGAGTATTCAAGTTGAGAGCGGACAAATGTTTGATATGCGAGCTTCCATGTGGAAGAAGGTGCACCTCTGAGCTTGCGTTTTAAACAACCTAATATACGGGTAGCTTTGGCAGTAATTTTTTCTATGTCGGTTTTCTATGGTGTGGGCTATTTCGTTCATACTTTCTACGAAGCCGATTAACTCAGCGCAATGGCACGAGGACAAAATAGAAGAGACACGAAACAGTACCTGTCCTGTGTTTCGTGTTTCTTCTATCTTGTCTTCATTCCGCTACACTGTATCAATCGGTTCCATGAGAAATTAGGTAAAAAGTGGACGCCAAGGTAATTGAATGATAACGCAAAAGTGGCTGGTCTATGCTGAATCAAAAGGCAACAGTTTTTGCACACATGCCCGGCGTGTGCAAAAACAACTGTTGCCTTATGATTCGGCACTCTCAAAACTAATTAAAAGAAGCATAGTGAACTTGTGGATCAAATCTGCACTAGATAAATCGTGCGAGCATGAAATGCAGACCAGCTTTGACAGCTAATTGGCAAGAATTTTGAACTCGTGCTACCCTCAGTTTATCGTGATGGCTGTTGGCGAGACCCTCCTGAAGAAGGTAAAGAATAGCGCTACGACCATGAAGACGAGGGAAGGTGAGCGCACCTTGCGGCCCGAAGTTGTCCCCTACCTGAACTAAGTTTCGCATTACTTAAAGAAAGTTGCAAAGAGGCTTGGGGTGTCACCGGTTTTCTCGGCTCCAGTAAAGCTCGGCCAACTATGCCGTCATATCTCTGTCAAGGAGACCACCAAATCTGGATGCGGAAAAAAGCATGCCAAGCCGTATGTACAGTGCCAGTCAGGAGTGGTGTATGAGATTCCACTTTTGTGCAGAAACACCTATGCCAGCATATTTGGCAGATGCATCAACGGTCGATTAAAGGGGGCATGGTAAAAATTTAGAGAACAACTATGATGTGAGCTTGGTTAAGCATTGCAGGTCTGGCAAGGAATGCTTGCCGCGTTTAGATAGTGCAAGGATTCTAGGCACATGCAGAGATCAAATTGCACGTGAACTACTGGAAGCTTACCATATAAAGAAAAGGGGAGATTATTGTGTGAGCGATACTTTACTTCACTTGTACAGAGCAGAACATGACCTTTTCTCTGCCACAAGATAAGATGTATCATACGGTGTGAAATTGTTCTGTCCTGTTGGTGGAACATCTCTTTTCTTCTGCATTCTGTGAGCGCATGTGCAGCGGAACCTTTGTGTTTTCCGTGCATTGCCGAAATAAAATAAGTTGAGAGTGCAGTGATTGTCCATGTCATGAGTGTTTTCCTTCAATTGTGTTTGTCCTTTTTTTGCGCTGCAGATATGTTGAATATAAAGATTTTATTAACATTGCCAGGCAGTGGGGATTTCATTAACATTGCCAGGCAGTGGGGATTTCATCGGGTATGCACTGAGTATATGGCCACCAGAGAAAAAAGTCGTCCCTTGTGCCGATGGATCCTCAATCCTTCGAATTCGTGACTCGGGCTGAGTAGGCAGCAAGAGTGAATAGGATCCTGCGATTGGGACTCTACATTTTTGCGCAAATAATCCTTTTGTCTCCCTCTCCCTCTTCTTCAAGGCCAAAGCTTTAAATTCACGCGTTAGACATTAGAGAATATTAATGCTAGCGTGTTTTCTTCTTTAACAGTGTGATTAAGAAGGCTTCCAAGTTTTTTCCTTTCCTGCTAACATGCGCAGGTACCACCAAAATTGTTTATTTTCGTGTCTTTTTCTCCGTGTGATAGCCGCACCCCTGATTTTCATCCCAAATCTTAGAAAATAAACCTGCAGCGATCACGCACGTGTATACAGTAAGTTTTTGCTGATGTATTGGGAGAAAAGATGTATTGATGATGCGAATGCAGTACTAATGAAGAAAGGGAATTTTATTTTTCTTGGCAGCAGCTAGCAAGGCGATTTCGCCAACGTTAATGTTGATGTCATGTTGTTGCACAGGAGGCTACTCTAAATAGGGATGGATCTTGGATCCTTGCCGCTCATCATACTTTGCCTATGAGTGAATCGATGTTGTGTGTGCCCGGTTCTCTCTAGTACTGTCCAGCTTGGTTGCTCAAAACCTTTCTAATTCCCACCCGGAGGACACCACCTAGCAGCGGTAGCAGGTGCTATCAATTTTTTAGCTACCATGTGGAGGTGGAGCAGCATACCTGTTGCAGTAATGAAGTCCACTATTGGTTGTCCAAGCTGGTGGTGGCTGTGCACATGCAGGCTGATGGACCTTGGGCAAGACTTCTGCGGCAGCCCATCTGAAGAGCTGCAGCAGTCCTTGCGGCAGCAGAGCTTCAACTACTTCAAGGACTACCACCGGTGCGTGTCTAACGTGCACTCACACAGTAGCTGCATTGCTTAATCTTCGGAGAAGTGCTGCTGAGTCTACAAGGAGGCTGTGGGGTCTGTTTGATTGTTGCATTTCCAACTTGAGTGGACTACTGAAGTCCAGGATAAGATGCTCAATGGGGATTGTTAGGCACTGCACATTGGTTAATTCTTTAAGATCTGTGACAATTTGTTCCAGAATGGTGTCATCTTTGGAAACCATTCTACAAACAATGTTCAAAATACCATGCGAGCTTACAATTACCAGAATGTCTCGAAGATGCAGATTTGGACAGCTTTTCTCACCGTAGTTTGTCTCAGGGTTCCAGGAAGAGATTCCAACTTGGAATTTTAAACGTGGCTTTATAGATCCTGTCTTGAGATGTTTGCTTTTGGGAGCTAGAAGAAGTGACCTATACATAAGAACATCTGTCGGTCTAGTTGGTGTAATTCATCAGACATGGTGAAGTTTTGTGGGATCTTTTTCTCTGATGGCGGAATTCAGGAATGATAAATTATTTTGGCAATGGTTCAGAGACTGACAAGGGGACAGGTGCTGGGAAGCGAGTCCTCTCCAAGCTGTCTATACAACACTGCTGTAACCAAATATAGTATACCCAAATTTGTTTGTTTGTTTATTGTGCTTAAGACAGTACAGAAGTAGTGCCTAGGGGCAGAGGCAAAATGCAATAGCAATGAACGCCTGACTGGGCCAATGTCCCTACAAAAACTTGCAGCACAAACAGCACACACATAGAAATGAAAATAAGACAAACTTGCACATGAACAGAGGCAATCTGTCGATTACAGAGGAAATTAGTAAAAAACAGGATTGAAGCCAGTACTAAATAGTCAAATTATACAGTTGTGTAGCCTAAGCACAAAATAAATTGGCAGAATGAGTTTAATAGTAAAATATAGAATCAATCCGAGGGCATAAATTCACGTAGTGGGAAATGATAAAAACACAGGACAACACTGCTTTATGATATGCTATTCGTACGCAGAGTCATTGACCAAATCCTGTAGATATGCTTACAAGTTATGTAGAAAATAAATTTTCCCCATTTTCCTGAAGGAAATCAGGGAAGAACAACCATTAGTGATTTCGATTAAAGGCGGGAAAAGATTCAAGCAGTCAGGAATTTGCCAGTTAAGCAATTGCATACCATAATTCGTTCTAATTAAGGGCTTAAAGAAGGAGTTGTGTCTGAACGTGTAATAAGGTAAATTCTTTGTGTAAGTAGAAAGAAAAAGTTCGCTATTTGCTTTCACCTCTAGATAGATAGCTTCGGAAAGCCGCTGGTAGTACAAGGCTTCAAGTTTCCATATACCATCTTTTACAAAAAATTCAGAAACGTGTTCATAAGACGATAGGCCATGAATAAATCTTAAACCTTTCTTTTGCATCAGATATAATTTATTAAGGTTTGATTTTGAAGTTACCTCCCAAACAAGTAGACAATAAGTCAACCGTGAATGGATTAAGGCGAAATATAGCTGGCGTTTTAGGTTCTTTGGAAGGTAAGCTTGAATTCTATTTAGCATCCCTAGCATTTGAGCAATACTGCTTTTTACTGAATTCCCATGGTTGGACCAGAGAAGGTTTTCATGAAAATTGACCCCTAAGAATTTATGCTCGGATACTCTTTCTAACGTTTGCAGGTTAAATTTCAGTGCATGCGCAAGATTGGTCCGCTTATTTTTAGGACCAAATAAAATATATTTCGTTTTTTTCACGTTTAAATTAAGTTGATTAGCATGAATCCACTGAGACAGATTTTGAAGCCACAGATTTGCGGTTACGCACAGGGATGTTAAATCATCAGCAGAAAAGAAAACATTTGTGTCATCCGCATAGGGAATAATATCTTGGGTTTTGGAAAGTGAGACTATGTCATTGACGTATAAGAGAAAAATTACAGAGCCGAGAATGGAGCCTTGAGGGACACCAAATTTTATTGCTCCGGTGTCTGAGACGATACTGTTTATAGTTACATATTGTTTACGATTTGTTAGGTAACTGCGGATCAGTTTAAGCGGAAGGCCTCTTATACCATAATGAGGTAATTTGGTATACAAAATGTCATGTTTTATGGAATCAAATGCTTTCTTAAAGTCTAAAAATATACCTATGGTGTAAAGTTGTTGCTCAATATTGTTGACAATTTTATCTCGGATTTTTAACAGTGCTGACTCAGTGGATTTGCCTTTCTGGAATCCATATTGACACTCAGATAGCAAGCTGTGTGTATTTAAATGATTAATCAATCTGATGTTAATAGCTTTCTCTACTACCTTTGAGAATAGTGGCAGAATTGATATAGTAGGTCTATAATTACCTATATCATTCAGAGCTCCTCCTTTGTGTGCAACAGAAACTTCCGCTATTTTCATTTTTTCAGGAAAAACACCTGTCACAAACACTAGATTAATCAATCGACACAGCACATCGCATATCAGATCTGCCACAGCCTTAATTGGTAACACACTGATACCGTCGAAACCATACGCAAAGCTGTTCTTAATATCGCTGATTATGCTGACAATTTCCATGGGAGTAACAGGTTTTAAAAACATGGTGTTCTGAATGCTACGTTTAATATATGTGGTAGCTTGTAGAGATGATGCTGAGTTCATGGCACCAAAATCTAGGAAATGCCGATTAAATTCATTTGCAAGGCTTACGCCACTAAAAAGTTGCTCTCCTAACTTCATTTCATTAGGCATACAGTTAGCAGGTTGTCTCAACAAGCTCTTTATTGTGCGCCATGTTTTTTGCGGATCGAAGTGAATACTGGAAAATTTATCAGTGTAGTACCGCATATGAGACTTATTTAAATCAGCCCCTAACTTATTTCTAAATTTTCTAAACTTTTTTAATGTCTCTATGTCTCTCGATGATACGAACTTTTCAGAGTTCATTACGGGCTTTTATTCTGCGCAGCAGGTCTTCAGTTATCCACGGCTTTCTTCCTTCCTTGCTCTTTTTGTGTAACACCAAAGGAAATGCAGTGTCATAAAGTTTAATCATTTGTTCAAGAAACTGGTTATAAAACGAATTCGGATCTTTCAAACGTTTAATAACGTTCCAGTCTACTGATGCTACTAAATGTCGAAAATAAGTAATGTTGTTTTGCGTAATGTTCCGCCTCGAAATAACTGGATCGATTTTCTGGTTTCGGCATGAGGAAAAATTCGGGAGAAGGCAAAACTGCGCCATGTGATCACTGATATCAGTCGTTAAAACGGCAGCTTCTAATTCATTTTTTCCATATGAAGTTAAACATAAGTCAATCAACGTTTCAGTAGATTCTGTAATTCTAGTGGGGGCCTCAATGATGTTAATAAACCCACAAGATGCTAAAAGATCCGTGAATTCCCGGGCACGATCAGACACATGAAAAAGATCGATATTAAAGTCGCCCATGATTACAACAGGCATGTTCATCATTGCCATCTCATCCAACATAAGTTCAAAAAGACGACAGAAATCATCAAACTGACCAGATGGAGGGCGGTAGATTACACCAAATATGAAAGAATGACACTTGATGAAAAGGGATTCAAAGCAAGGGTTTATAAAGCAGTGCTCCGCCATGACCTTATACGATAGGTTATGCTTAACGAAAAGGGCCACACCTCCTCCTTTTTTGTTTATTCTGCAAACTGCTTCACATGAATACCCGTTGAAATCTACTATGTGGCGACTGCCAGTGAGCCATGTCTCGCTGAAAGCTAAGATGTGGAAGTCGTGGCACAACGAGGCCAGGTGTATGTCTAATTCATCCTTTTTGCGACTTAAACTCCGCACGTTTAAATGATAGAAGGAATAAAAGCGAGACCTTTCCTTTTTTGAAACTGCAGTGCCGAAGGATACGGCATCATGATAAGAGTGTTGCAGTGGTAGCGTCTCCATCTTGACGTAATGGGCGCATGAGCAATTCCAGCTTCTATTTACACCAGTTTTTCGAGATCACTTTCAGTGTGAATCCTAATGATACCGGCACCTACATCTTTTCGCACAAGCACATGTCCATTCTTTTGCCACGTGAAGCGATAGGCTTTTTCTTCACTTTTTGCTCGCGCTAGCCACAAAAGACGTTTATTCATTGCCGTAAGGTTATCTAGAAACCATAAGTCTGACGATATTGTCTGAAGCTGAGAGCAACTTCGCATCCATTTGTCTTTAAGATTGCTCGATGAAACCCGTGCAATAACAACGGAGTCTTTACCCGGTCTAGCTGGCACGCGGTGGACAGACTCTAAAGTCGAATCCGTTAGTTTAGGTAGATCCAGTTTACATGCAAGGTCATTTAATTTCTCAAAGAGGTTTTCATTATCTTCCTTGACCATGCCGTGAATTTCAGGTTGTTTCGACGGCTGTATTGCTCCAGATCGTTTAGCTGAAGCTTCATGTCTTTGACGTAAGGAAAGTTGCCAGACTCGATTGCTGCAATTCTTTTTTGCATATCAGCAACATCCTTGTCGTGAGCATCTAGCTTTTCTAGAATTTTGTCATACTTGTCAGACACAAGTGCGATTGACGCTTCAATTCCATCTACCTTTGATATCAGTTCAGAAAGCGCCTCAACCTTCGCCACTAGTGGGACAAGCAATGAAAGCTTTTCATTTATGTCATTCAACTTGGATTCAAGGTTAGCATTTTCCGGCGTTGTGGAAGTCACCCACTCCGTTTTTTTGCATTTTCACAAGTCTTACAGTTCCAGTTAGCCTTTAAAAAGTCGGCCTTCTTGCGATATTGATTAGCACTGACACCGGAACATTCACCAATATGATATGCATATTGGCATAATATGCATGTAATAGACAATCCATCGCTAGCTATTTCTTCGTGGCATGACAAACATTCCAACATATTGAGAATATATCAGTGCAGCAACAGCAGCAGTAGCGGAAATAAAAAATAATGAATAAAGCACAGACTTTACCAACCTGCAAGTTCGATGGAAAGCAGTTATTGACGGCACTTAGATCCGTCCGCTCCTGCTGCTGTGTGCAAGTGGCGATGTCGTCCCTGGTGCTCTTCTTATAACTCGACGCCCGTCGTTGGGTCAGCTGACTCGACGTTCAGTGATAGGCCGGCAATCTTGATACGCTCCCAGGTGATGTGAAGGTGAAGCACCGGTGAAGCGAGGCTTGGCACGATCGGCGAAAACGCCTGCAAGTTCGATGGAAAGCAGTTATTGACGGCACTTAGATCCGTCCGCTTAGTTGCCAAAGAAGGATGTCAGAAAGGGGGTGGGTCCAGAAGGGTGTGTGTCTCTACAGAGTGCAACTCTACTCTTGATGCCTGACATGAAATACTTTTCGGTTTAAAGCGATAAAAGTCATCATCATCATCAGCCTTACTACACCCACCCACTGCAGGGCAAAGGCCTCTCTCATGTCTCTCCAATTAACCCTGTCCTTTGCCAGCTGCATCCACCCTTTGCCTGCAAACTTCTTAATCTCATCCGTCCACCTAACCTTCTGCCGCCCCCTGCTACGTTTACTTCTCTTGGAATCCACTCCGTCACCCTTAAGGACCAGCGTTTATCTTGTCTTCACATTACATGCCATGCCCAAGCCATTTTAATTTTATTGCTGACATTATGGAGGACTATGGTAGCTGTGCAGTTGCTATATATTTATCTTCCAGTATTTTGACATAAGGCTCTTCTACACCCTGATTATGCAATGCCTGCATGACTGCTGAAGTTTCCACTGAGTCTAATGCTTTCTCATAATAAATGAAGGCTATATATAGAGGTTGCTTATATTCTGCGCATTTCTCTATCACCTGATTGATAGTGTGAATATGATCTATTGTGGAATATTCATTACGAAAGCCTGCCTGATCATTTGTTTGATTGAAGTCTAAAGTAGCCTTGACTGTATTAGCGATTACCTTAGTAAATACCTTGTAGGCAACAGATAGTAAGCTGATCGGTCTGTAATTTTTCAAGCCCTTGGCATCTCCCTTCTTATGAATTAAGATAATGTTTGCATTCTTCCAAGCTTCTGGTACGGTCGAGGTCATAAAGCATTGCGTATACAGGGTGGCTAGTTTTTCCAGCATGATCTCCCCTCCATCCTTCAACAGATCTGCTGTTACCTGATCCTCCCCAGCTGCTTTTCCCCTTTCCATCGCTCCTAAAGCTTTCTGGCTTTCTGTACTTCCTCTTTCATTACTTGCGGGATCATGCATTGCTCTGCGCTACTGTCTTTCTCATTAACGCTATGATTACATTGGCTACTGTACAGATTTGTGTCGCACTCTTAGGCTACTTTAACTATCTTATCCCTATTGCTAATGACATTGCCCTCCTTGTCTCTTAACGCATACATCTGGTTTTTACCTATGCCTAGTTTCCTCTTCACCGCTTTTAGGCTACCTCCATTCTTTAGAGCGTGCTCGATTCTCTCCATATTAAACTTCCTTATGTTGGCTACCTTGTACTTATTTATGAACTTCGATAGCTCTGTCAGTTCTATTCTGTCGGAAGGGTTAGACGCTATCATGCTTTGACGTTTCTTAATCAGATCTTTCATCACCTGAGACAGCTTTCC
>JARKHS020008508.1:0-12515 GCA_030143305.2 Amblyomma americanum
TCTTTTTTTTTTAGTGCAACTGACGGGCTGCTGCCAACGGGAAGAATAAGCAAAATGGCGTGCGTGGAGGAAGAAAAGGCACGCAGGAGAAGTCACGTGACCGCGGGTGTTGTGGGACACCTTTCGGTCACAAATATAACAACGCCTTGTCAAAGGAGTAGAGACACCTAACTTTTGGGTGCTTGTTTTTTTTTGTTTGTAATAACGCGTAAGGCATTAATATACATAAATTACCACCTGGCATTCTCCTACAATCACTAAATAATTTATAATCGCAGTTGTTTCACGCGCTGTTTCGGTTTCGGTTTCAACAGCAAAATGAGGACTGTGATGTCAACGTGTGTTTACAGGTCACGTGAAACATAAAAAAACTGCATTATAATGGCTGCTTCCACATTCGTTTTCATTCCAGCTCTTGAGGAAGGCTGGCTTCAGCACTGCAGTGAATTATAACGATGAAGCAGCGATTATATGGATGTTTTTCATGCCTCACGTGACACAAAGTACTCTTTGACGTTACAACAGCGTCCCTCATAGCCCACGTGTCGCTTTGCTTTATTTAACTCCACATGATAAATAAAATATTCCTTCATATATGTATCAAAATCATTATGCGCAGCAATGGCTAGCATGTTTTTGAAGCACAGCAACTGGGATTTCAGTATTGGTTTCTTGTCTCTGTTACAGGACCAGCCACTCTATCCAGGGTCCAGAATAAGTGTGGCTGAAAGCCTTCTTCTTATCATGGGGCACAGCCTCCGGCATGACTCGTCAAAAGCAGCAACCGAGAGCCTGCTAAACTTGCTCGAGGCGCATCTACCGGAGGCCGCACTTTTGCCTACATCCAAGTATAAATTTTTCAGGCATTTCGGTGGCAGTGGTGAAAACAGAAGCAAGCATTTCTATTGCAACATCTGTTTGAGCTACATCGGAGCATCAGAAGTGGCACAGGTGTTATGCAACAAATGCAGCATGCAGCACGACGTTGGTGAACTGTTAAAATCATCCTCATATTTTTTTGTAATCGACATGGAATCACAGATATGCGACGTGCTAAAAACCACTCCGCTGAGAAGAGCAAAAAATGAAATTTCATTAGATGTCACCGATATTACTGAGAGCATTGGCTACAGGAAACTTCCTCTTGGACCAGATGACGTAAGCCTGACATTTAATACAGATGGCGTGCCCCTTTTTGAGAGTAGTAGCTTCGGGATTTGGCCCCTGTTTGCCCAAATTAATGAGCTTCCATATAAAGACAGGATTAAAAATATTCTCCTGGCAGGTTTTTGGTTTGGTCCACGCAAGCCTGTTATGAACACATTCCTTCTGCCTTTTGTGAAAAAAATTAATGAACTCTCCGCAACCGGAATAAGGTGGCAGAACTCAAAAGGAAGTGAAAAAATATCCAAAGTTTTTCCTGGCCCGTGCACTACTGACAGCGTTGCCAGGTGTGAATTAATGGGGATGACTCAATTCAATGGAAAACATGGGTGCAGTTGGTGTGAAGAACCAGGGCAGGTGGTTGCTCGAGGCAATGGCCATTGTAGAGTTTATTCTGCCCCATTATCTACGCCGAAGCTGCGCACACATGAATCATTTGCTCAGCATGCCTGCAAAGCCAGAACGAAGCGAAAAAAAGTAAGCTGTAGAGTCAAAACTACAAGTGTCCTCACACTTCTTACATATTTCAGCTTTTGTTCTGGCTTTGTAGTTGACTACATGCATGCTGTATGCTCTGGTGTGGTAAAAGCTACAACACTCATTTGGCTAAAATCAGGAGTGCACCAAGGCTTTCGTCTCCGCAGCTGCCAAGAAGAGGTAGATAAACTTCTGTTGAGCTTGTCTCCCGTTTGGGAACTGTCAAAACTTCCAAGATCGCTAAAAGACGTTAAGTTTTGGAAATCAGCTGATTGGCGCAACTGGTTGCTTTTTTATTCTCCGGTGGTGCTGTCTGGTTACATCCCGTCCAGAAATTTTCGGCACTGGCTGATGCTTGTTGACATGATGCATTATATGCTTGGTGAATGCGTCACACTTGAAAGCGTGAGGGAATTGAAGCGTCAAATGTTGCGTTTTCTTCAGGAATATCAGGAGCTCTATGGAATCAGCAATATGACTTACAATTCTCATTTGCTTCTGCATATTGTCGACACTGTTAAGGAGTGGGGTCCATTATGGGGTTATTCAATGTTCCCATTCGAATCTATGAACGGACGGCTTGCAAGAATGGTAAGGGGCACAAGGTACCCTGAGCGGCAAATTACCGAAAAGTTTTCTTTAATGCAAGCTCTTCCATTTCTGTGGCATCAAGTCACGAAGCAAAATGCTCGTGCTGACCAGTTGTTCCGAATGCTGGTGAAAGGATACAACCTAAAAAGGCGTTTTGTAGCTACTGGTGGGGTTATTTTTTATGGCAAAGCAACACTAAAAACTGACGGTACGCACTATAGGAAGATGGGAACAGGTTCAGTGGTGCTGTGCACAGCTGACTTGGACAAGTCCCGACGAATTAACTCCTTTGTGTTCATTGATGGTGTCTTTGGCCGTGTCACTGATATGATTGCAGTTTGCCCTGAGGGACATCTGAAATGTGAATGTCAGAGAACAATTGTGCTTCAGATTCAAGTATTCAGAGCGTGCAGGAAGCTGCTGATCAGTGTATTCTGTAACAACAGTGCTATTCAATTCGTGCAGGCTGAAAGCACTGGTGAATACCGCACGTCACCATTTACATCCCTGAAAAATGTGTTGCCATAATTTGTGAGGACAATACATATTTGTGCATGTTGAACGATAAGCTATGTCTAGAAGCTACCTAAACGGCATGGCCTTGAAATAGTCGTGAAAATAATGGTAATTGGTAAGGAGGTTGGCTACATAAATATTAATTGTCGGCATCGCCTGAGCTGCGTCTGCAGCAGCTCGGGCGATGCCGACAATATTTATGCCAGCCAACCTCCTTGCCTGTTTTGCACTAGCTGTGGCCCCACTCTCCCTGCATGAGTCTGAATCTCATCTACCCACCTGACCCACTGCTACCTCCTGCCATGCTTCTCTTTGATTGAAATGTACTGTGTGATGCATAATCAATGTGTTAATTACAAATTCATATTTATGCTTTTACTTCGGCATGTGATGACATGTTCTTACTTTTGTCAGAGTCGGGTTTTAGAGTGTCTCATGACAGCCTTTTAATGCAGCTGTGTGTTTGAGTGCACCCGCAGGAAAATGAAGAAAACAGCTCGCCATGAGTAAACACTAAATGCAGAGCTCCACAACGTACAAACAGGGCTCCACTTTTGAGGACTGGTGCAGGGTATGCTGGCCTGATCTTTTGAAGGGTATTTTCGTGATTTAATTTTGTACGTACATGTTTGACACCGGCAGCATGCTCACAAGAGCATCTTTTATTCATGCATTGTTTTGGCAATGCGATTTTTTGTACCTAATACAGTAATAGCACAAAAATTATTTTTATAGCAGTATGGAAAGCAATACTGCTTTTGTTCTGCGTTTGTGGTTATGTTGTCTCTTGTATTTCATTATTAATGTTCTTTGCATTCTTCATGCTGTTTGTATGTTAAATACCCATTAATTTATATAGGTAAACTGGGCAATTCTGATGGGGTATTGAGGTGCAATATATGTTTTTATCTTGGCAGAAATTATGTATGTACTGCATTTTTCAAATGTACGGCCAGGACTAAGGCACTACCTTGTGCTCAAATATATGGCCTTATAAAGAGGCTGTATTCAAGTATGTAAATATTAGTCGTTCAATGTGTCTTTTTTATTTCAACATGTTCAATGAATCCTTACTGCAACTGAGACTCTGCTTTAGGTGTGTCTGATATATACTGGGCACCTTAAAAATTCTCTGCCCACTCACCTCCGTGGCTCCAGTATACATTGACAAATATTGCTTTCATTTTATTTTTTTCTTTGTTTCTCCCTCTTATTCCATGTGAATTTCTAGTGGTAGTAGAAATTGTATTTGGTTATTTTTATTGATGCGTTCTACCTGTATTACTTCTGCGGTGCATATTCGGGCTCCCTCTCGGCCGAAGATAATAAAAGGCCCATTTCAATTAGGGAGTATATACTCATGTGCACAATGCAAAGCTTATGTATAGGTTTAAGGATTTTTAATATATTTCTGTTGCCTGTGTGTTCCCTCCTCAGTTGCTTCAAAATTGGTGCTGCATGAAAGACATTCATTTGGCTGCACAATTCTAACTATTCAATTATTCTGCAATGCACTAAGTAGAAAAAAAAACTTAATTGTTTTTTAGGAATGCCAGGACAATAAAGTTACGTGTATAAAAAAAAGGTAAAGATTCCTTTGTCACGTCACTAACCTCCATTCCCATCTGCTTCCTGGTGAAGATGTCTACCCATTTTTAGTGCTGATTATCCCTGTTCTGCTGTTTAATCACATTTTAATCAATTCTTTCTGCACAAGAATAAGCAACCCTGTGTATTGACCCTTGAAAAAAAAACAGACTTGAGCCAAGTTGTGCAAACAATGGTTGAAATAGGCAATTCTCAACTATTTCGTTGTGTTCATTACTGCTAGCTATATACTCATCATACAAATGATCTGCAACAAAACTAAAAATCGCATTACCTCATGCATGCATGCATTTCAACCAGAATAATTGTTCCAAAAGTTCTGTACTGTTTTTACTTTGAAGACCATAAAATATAATGGTCCTGTTGAATTTAAGCTAAAATATGCAACAGGTTTTGAGCGGAAATGACAGGAAATTAAGGAATTATTTTGCTCTAGCTCACCAGCAAAGTATGCAAAGTAGTAACAAACATTGTAACGGTTGCCTCTGTTTCGAATTGTGTATATTCAGATATATCTGAAAGGTGTAAGTGCACAAGAAGGGCACAACAATGGATAATGAAGCAAGGCCTGGGTAAACATGACATGAAGTGTTATCAGCCTTTCTGTATTCATTTTGCTGCTAATGAAAAATTGATGAAAAGCGTCATTGGATTGTCTGATGTCTACTGACATGAGAAGATTTGATGCACCATATCATTTGACTTTCTTCTGTGTTTCTCTTGCAAAAGCACATGGATAACTGCCTCTATGGTGACTTTCTAATGTGTCATAAGGAATACATCAACTTGACACTAGACATGCAAAGTCCATTTTCGTAAGGGTCTTCGGCTTCACAGCTTTGGCACATGCGCTCAGTCGTTAGGCTCAGGTCCCGGTCGACACGGTCTTGTGTTTTTTCGTTTAGTCAGAAGTTAGCGCTCGTGCTGTGGGTTCTGTCTTCGTCCGTCGTCTTGTTTGCGCGCTACTTTTCACATGGATCGAAGCCGACTCGCCCAACTTTCCACCCTTGTCAAGGCATATAGCACAGCACACAGGAGTTTTTGTATTTCTCCTCCATCGAAATATGGCTGCCGCCGGCGAGGTCTAACCCGAGACCTTGGAATTAGCACTCGAGTCACAGCGGCGGGTGCCTGTGACTCTAGCTTTGTCGTCGAAATGAGCTCAGAATACTGTAAATTTAATTTCTCCAGCTAAACGTATCTCGAATGCGACTGGATTAGAGTTTTACGAATATTTAGCGGGCGTTAAATGCCGCGAAGCAGATGTGACAAGCCCCTTAGGGCTTTCCTCGTTCAGTTTCACACGCGTAGGACAGCTATTGCAACAAGGGCAATGTGCAGTGGACATCGTAAATGTGAACTTGAGAGCAAGCGGGATGAATCCCATTCGCGAGCATCATAACTTCTGGGATTGAACTGAAGTCGAAGAGCGCCAAGACTCTGTGCAAAACGGATACGACGCGGCCGATGTCTGGAAATAAGTATTTTTGAGTAAGCTTGAATGTCATTTATTCATCTGTATCAAACATATTATTGATGATGGACAGCGTGGTCTCCTTAGAGATCATTTTTTTTTGTATGAATAACTTCTTTTCAGCGAACACTTCCAAAAAGTTTGAAAATAGGCTTTTTGGGGTGAAAATATGGCTTTTGCGGCACTGTATTACCAGTTTTGACGGACACCGGAAAGCCGGTGAATTGTATTAAGTCCTAAGCCGGTTAACTATTCTCTGATTAACTAACTTTAGGTGTCACAGGTAGGCAGCTTGTTGCGATTAGAGGTTTGTAGCTGTTCGTTAGTAATAGCCATATCATTTTTTTTAGAATTTCGAAAGCGCGATTACCCTCGCCGCTGCGGCTTGGCTGCGTCATGCAATGATACAAGCGCTTTCAGGAACATGCAATCAAAGCGACACCTCCTGTGGACGTAACTACTCGAAAAAAGTCAAATTTTGTCGAGCCACCGCGCCAAGGGTAGTCACGTTTTTTAAATTCTAAAGACTCATATGGCTATTAATTATATGGCTTTTACTAACGATTTCCCGCCGCGGTGGCTCAGTATTTAGGACGCTCGGCTACTGAGCTGGAATACCAGGGTTCGATCCGGACCGCGGCGGCCGCGTTTCGATGGAGCCGAAACGCAGAGGCGCCCGTGTGCTATACGATGTCAGCGCATGTTGAAGATCCCTAGGGGGCCGAAATAATTCCAGAGCCCTCCACTATGGCACCTCTTTCTCTCTTTCTTCTTTCACTCCAACCTTCCTCCCTTCCTTTACGGCACAGTTAGGGTGTCCACCGAGATATGTGAGACAATTACTGCGCCATTTGCTGTCCTGAAAAACCAATTATGAATTTATTACTAACGACGGCTACAAATTTCTAATTCCAACTAGGCGTAACTCTACTAGTTAAAAAGTTAATATTAAAAATTAGTTTACGAGCTTACTACTAAAGACGATTCGCCGATTTTCTGATTTCCGACAACACTGGTAATACTATGCCGCAAAAAACATATTTTTTACCCATAAAAGCTTGTTTTTGGAATTTCTTAAAGGGTTCGCTGAAACACCCGGCATTATTTGTCATAAAAGTTATTGGCGACTTGAATGTGACTCGCCAAAAACGCGAAAATTATGTCCGCATGAAATATAAGGCAATTTATGTAACTTTCATGGCTAACGAGCGAAAAAAAGGCGAAGACGCAGAGAAGAAGACTACAACACAACACAAGTGCTCACTTCCAACTGATCGTTTATTGGGAAACAACAGCAACATGTACACAAAAAGCCGAAAATACAAAGAAGCAAGAGACTAAAGTTCAATAACGCCGCACCAATAATTTTATTCAGGAACGGATTACACGCGCATCAACAAGAGATCTAAAGCAATGAAGTGAACATCGGCACGAAAGAAGAAACACACCAGACAATATCAAGTGTCATCAAGGAGAGCTACTTGATAGCGTGTTAGGGTGACTGAAGGGGAGTTAATGCACGTGTCAATTGATTCTGCGATATAATACGGTTCTTTTAGCTCGCGTGTGAATTCATTTTGGTGTGTAAAAAGAACAATGGTGTTCTCAAATTTTGACGCGCATCGCTTACGTTTTCCTAGCCGGTCACATTCCCGGCAGTGGTAAGACAGGTTAGAGCGGTTTGGTTAAAGTAAATCTAATGCTCATAAGGCGTATGTTTCAGTAGCAGTTGGTTTGGCCGATGTAAGCATGGCCGCAGGTTTTCGGATTGTTGCAGGGTACATTTTTACAGCATTCAACATCTTTGTTAACGTTCCTGATGCCACATACTTTGCTGACGGGACGGAGTGTAACGTCCACCCGTTTTTGGACGGCCGCGCACAGACGGGTAAGCTTGGCAGGGGCGGAGAAAACGACGTCCACATCATAACGTCCACCTACTTTTTTCAGCCAGTGTGAAGTTCTATTAATGTACGGGATCACAGCAACCTTTCTTTGTTCGCGCTCGTGCCTACTGCTGGCCGTGTGGGACCTGATAAAACTTACAAGCCTCTCACATAGACTTGAGAGGGCCGCTTCAGGGAACCCCGATGCTCTCAGCCTAGCTACCTTTCATGAAAAGCTTTCTAAGCATTTTGCAGGCATGATTTTACAAGGGCCAATCTCAGAGCAGAAACGGCTACAGCATGTTTAATGGTTTTTGACTGTGCTGAATAATAATTCATCAATGGCTTTGAACTTCTGGGCGCGAAACACCAGAGACATGATCGGGAAAAAAGTGGAAGTTGAGGTCTAAAAGCTGAAGCTTATCCTGTTTTGGAAGTTCAAAAGTGAAGGACAGTCCAGAGCTATTTTCTTTGAACGCATTTAAAATATCAACAACTCGCCTGTAGAAGTTGTTTATTTTTGTGGAATACCAGGAAGTCATCTACATACCTAAATATGCGAAAGTGAAGGTAACAAAGGTTCGCTTTTATATTTCTGTCAATACGACTCAGATAACCATCGCAAAGAGTGGACACAACGGATGAGCCAATACATACACCAGAACTTTGAACATAGAAGGTATGCGACAAAGGTTTACCGCAGATAAAAATACAGTAATTCAACGAAATGTTAAACGGACGTGCTACAATTTGATCTTAAATTGATTTCAGCACTGTCCTCAACAATTCAGCGCTAGACGCATTCCAGCAGTGTATTGTGTGGGAGAGAATAAAATGTCTTTAATGTGTATGCTAAAAGCAAGACATCCACCTGGGTTTTGATCATTTAGGAAGTGCACAACGTGCTCCGAATTCCGCACCAGAAAGGTGTCAGTCAGTTGCAGCGAGGAAAGATGCCGCTGAAGGTTTAATTGCCTGAGGACATTATAGGACACCGACCAATTTTTTATTTCATTTTATGCTCTCCATGATTGCCATTAGATCCGAAATGCGTTTTTAATGCTCGCAGTCTTATTTTTGAAATAAAATTTACGAGCACAGTTATCATTTCACTTATTTCCTAACATTCTCACTTACCTATAGGAAAACCAACCGTGCGTATTCAGTGATGCTAACATTCCTGAAGCTCAGAATGCAGTTGAATGACTATAGTAATCTTGTTAGAATAGAGACGCAACGCAATTCATAATACTTTGCGAGCCAGATAATACTTATTCCGGTTCCTGTATGCGTCACTTACCGCAAGGAGCGCAGGCAGTTATTTTGTCGTGGAACCGCACACTACTGCTGCTGTTACCTAGCTCCCTGACTTTCGCCAATCGAAGTCGCATGCTGTATACGTGCTCTCACATATCAGTTGAGCACCTCTGGTGAAGGATTTCGTATTTCTGCCCGGAGATGATTTCGGTTTCTTTATTTTCACCGTGGTTATATCACGAGGTACATACTTTCCAATTCCCAATAAGCGACATGTCCACGAAGACACGGCAAACCTCCTTTGTAAAAACAACAGGAGAGAAACCTGCACCCTCAAGAAAGTCCCTAAACTGTGCCAGAAATAAGAGCCGGGGAACATATGAAATACCTAAAGTTGAGCTGCTGGATATTAAAAATGTATTATGTGTACCAAGCAAGTCTTCAGTTGTGCAGCATTTTTTCGCATTAATGCATTCTTTGTAGATCCTGAGTTTTCATTGTTCGCTATAGATTTTGCCATCGAAAGGCTCATGATTCTGAAATAAGAATCCCAATTGCATTCTGATATTCTATTGCCACAGCAATACGTGTGCATTCAGCGCGAAGTTCCTTCCCACGATTTGAGCACGACTCAATCAGGACGTGCACAGCAGGGTGCAAAATGCATTAAGTTGCAAATTTAGGCACGCGAAAACGCCTGATCCACGGAAGGTGTGTGTCATGCCCCGCCATTACATTATAGGGTTCTTTATATCAAAATCACATCGGTAGATTCGGCAGAATGCGAGGGCATTACTGTCCCTGGGTGCGTATGACACCACACAAAACTCTCTACAATGAACGGTCGCGTCACAAATTCGGTACAAAAGTCCGGTTAGCCATCTAATGGCAGGTGCATGTACACCACCGACTTTTCTCGTAATGCGGCTAGTAATGCTTTCGCATTGAAAACACCACGCGGAACTCGCTTGCCGCGCGTTGCCTGCTGACAGTTTCAACCCGCCAGCCAATCCTCGATGTACGGACGGACGGATGGAGCGGAAATACGAATGCCGTTTCTTTTCCTCTCTTTCTCACTACCGTTTTCATTTCTCACGGCTCAGACCTACGACCTTCACGGCACTCAAACCCACGACCTTCACATGACTCGAACCCATGACCATTGCGGAACTCGAACCCTCGATCTTTGCGGACTCCAACCCACGACCTTCGCGGACTCCAACCCTCGACCTTCACCGGGCTCCAACCCACGACCTTTTTGCTATTGCTATCATCATTACTGTCATCACATCACCGCTATCATCATCATCGCTATCATCAGCTATCACTATCATCACTGTCATCATTATCACTGTCTGTCTCCAGTAATATCAGTACCTATCTCCAAAATTATCGGTCACTATCGTTATCACTATCACTACCATCATTCTCTCTAGCACTGTCACTATCTGTAGCTATCATTATCACTCCCAATTTTACTACCTATTTGCTATCACTACTATCATTACGTTTATCTTGCTTATCAATTAGCTGTTGTTCAATCAACTCTTACATTTTATTTTAGTTACCATACAACTTCCGATTGACAGTTCGTGCGAACACTTTTGCGAGCAACTTCCGTCTACAACTTTCGTCCACGCCACTCGTGTGCCAAGAAAGGCTTACGCCTTAACGTCACAGGCATGGTTCTGGCAGGTGGACTCCGGAGAGCAACCTAGGAGGCAGGCGGGCCACCTAGGTCACGTGACCTGGAACCCGATGTCATGGAACCCGTAGCGCCGGAGCACCTGTGATGTACGCGTGTGTGTGCTGTTGAGGTCAACGAATGCGACTCCAACGGAGGCGCAGACCTCCATTACCACCTCTCTTTCTGTCTTTTCTATTTCACTCTAAACTTCCTCCCTTCCCTCACGGCGTTGTTGAGGGGTCCACCAAATGTGAGACAATTACTGCGCCTTTCTTTTCCTCTAAAATCACAATCACAACGGAGACGCACAACGGCCAATTGAGGGAGTAGCGTAAATATAGCCCGTCCATGGTCTCTTCGGGCGGCGGATGGGCTGTTTTGAGAGGCCTCCTACACTCCGAGGGATTTGTTCAACGGGCAAGGTGTCGCGCCCGATGGCGTTCTGAAGACTCCTTGGCAGCACTGCAACACACTGCTGTGTTTCACTTTTAAAGGCGAAGCTTAAGCGTCCTCCAATTTTTTTTTAACCATAAACCACCGCTTCCTGGCAGCTGTGCTTATTCGGAGACAAAATGCTCATCTGTATTTTCTGTACGTAATGGTGGCAGAATTTCTTAATTCTTACGTAATGGTTACAGAATTTCTTAGACGTCGGTGGCCAGTGTTTTTGTGCGTCCAGCTGTCGCGTGGAACGCGCTGTGTTTTCGTGCTGTGTCTTCGCGCGTGTCCCGCGCCAAATCATTTTATTTATTATTTGAAAATACTGCAGCCCCATTCCAGGGGCTATAGCAGGAGTGGTTACATATATCATGCGGTACAGTTGCGCGCATAAAGGGGTACATGGCAAAATGTGAAACAAACGCTGCATACAACATCATATAATGCTACGTCTCAATTTCGGACGCAAAATCAGACACAGAAAAGGCACGTATATTTCCATTTAAAGAGTTCCAACTCTCCACGGTACGCGGAAAAAAACTGTATTTGAAAGCGTTAGTACGGGCAAAAAAGGGTTGGATATTAAGATCGTGAAGGCTCCTGGTTAGAGATGGTTTTGAAAACGTGATATGCTTACTCTCTGAGAGGCAATTAGCAGAATGCACTATTGAGTGAAGAAGTTTTAAGGACTCAGTTTTCCGGCGGGATGCGAGCGGACTTAAGTTTAAGAAAGATATCGCAGATGAGGGTGAAAAATGAAAGTCGTAGCGGCGAAAAATAAATCTTACAGCTTTTCGTTGTACAGATTCTATTTGATCAATTTCACATTGCTTATATGGATTCCAAAGATTGGAAGCGTATTCAAGAATAGGGCGAATTAGAGTTTTATACATGACCAGTTTCGTCTCTTTAGGAGCATCCCGTACTGTGCGCCTCAAGTAACCTACCTTTTTAAGAGCTTTAGCTGTGATATGATCGATGTGTTTTGACCATGACATATTGTGTGAAAAAACAACGCCAAGATATTTATATTCATGTACCCTTTGCAGGGATGAATAATCGTAATTAGAAGGGCATGAATAATTGTAATAAGAAGGGCATAGGCGGTTGGTGAAAGACATGACAACTGTTTTGCTGAAGTTGATTTTCATCTGCCACGTATTGCACCAATCACAGAATATACCAAAAGACTCATTCAGAAGGAAGTGATCACTGACAGAGTTAATAGTGTGGTACAATACACAATCATCGGCGTATAGACGGATCTTTGAGGTTATACTGTCAGGCAAATCATTAATATAAAGTAAAAACAACAAAGGGCCAAGGACAGATCCTTGGGAAACACCTGAGGTTACGTCAGCTTTCGAAGAATCGACAGAATTGAAGCGAACAGACTGGGAGCGGTGCGAGAGGAAAT
>JARKHS020008509.1:0-26178 GCA_030143305.2 Amblyomma americanum
GCACATGAAAATCACAAGAAGAAAGGAAACCAGCTCTATTAGAGTACGTGGGGAGCAGGTGTACTGCTCTGCACCTTGTTCTGCTTACTAGGAAGGGTGAAAATTTATTTCATTACAGAATTACCATCACATTTCACAGCCCTCTTACATGGGCAGATTCAACAGCCACTACACAACACATTTCGCAAAGATCAATGCAACCTCTGCGTCATAAAATCATGCCACATGCGGGCAATTTATAAATAAAAATGTGCTTGCACTTCACCAGTGCCAATTTTAAAATGAACTCCATACATTACATCACTGAAATGAAATTTTTGCATAAAGTTTTGTGCTTTGCATGCGCCACAGCTGAACATCCCACAAAGCCAAGACAATCCAGTAGAGTCATGCTTTGCTTATTTGCTTGGCCGTGGGTTTTCTGATGCCATTACACATTTTTGCACGTGTGTGTGATTAGTGAAGGCCGTAGGTTGGGACTTCCATTCAGGCAGAAATTTTGGAATGATTTGAGAACACATGGCAGCGGAAAATGACAACTCTGCCAACGTGGCAAGTCCATCAACCAGCATCTTGTCAGTTGAACAGTTCAACTTAAACTTCCAACCACAGCTGAAATGAGCCGTCTTTAAGATCTCAACAGTAAACTGTGCTACAGTGCATAACAGCTAGCAGCTGTTGAGTTCAATGAACACTCAGCTGAACTGTCGTTGAAAACTCGTATGTAACAAAGGTATTACATATACAGAATAGAACAAGCAAGAGGGGTAGCTTTACCCGAAAGGCTATTCCATTTACGGGTTTCCTGGCAACATTCTTATTGCAGTAATGAGCACTGCAAAGAAAGGCACATGCACAAAAACCGCTGCCCACCTTCCAGTTATTCTCGGATGCCTCTTGTGTGCCAGCAACCACCCTCTGGAGTGTGGCCATTTTGTTCTGGATAATCTGTTCTCTGTGTAACGCCTCCTACAACACAAAAAGAATTAGAAGGGGATGAAGAGTGCATAATATGTAAGATTTCCTGCCCACAATTTTGCACAAACCAGCCACATCGCCCATACTTATGACTTAAATTTTACATATGGCTTTTCTGTAGAGTGGTACACTGGGGCTACTAAGTTGTCGTTTGACTTCAACAGGCAGTACCTGCAGAGATTTCTGGTGCACACTACGACGCTTTGCGTGCTACACAAAAGAATTCAGGTTAAGTGCACAGGCATTAGACGAGAGACTGGCACTGGAAAAGTGCTTCCTTGTCAATGGCATGACTAAAAAGCCTATATAAAAAATTCAAAAGGAAATAATTTCTGCTCCCCAAGCTTAAGCTCTATGCTAAACAGCAAGTTCCGATGTGCACGATTTAGGAGACTAGACATGTGGGAATTAATAGGAAAAATAAAAGCTACTCCAGACTGTACCACAATTTCTTGAAGACAGCAGCTTGAAATTGTTGCTATGTTCCAAATTTCAATTAATAAAAATTGGGGGCCTGTAAAGATATGTTTTCCACGTAGTTACAAAAAGGGCACCAAGCCACAGCAAATGAAATACCTGGATGCACTGCGACAATTGGTATAGCTCCTGAGTTGTGATCGCAGTTCCGGCTCCGGCAGGAACAAGAGCGGTAGATGGGCTGTGAAAGGTAAAAAAAAAGAGAGGGGGGTGATATAATGAGAAAGAACATGACCATGACAACTTCTCAAAGCTGGACGAAGCTACCATTTCAATACTGCAGTTCTCAAGATGTGGCAACTTTGTGTTTTAAATGCAAAGTTCCGAGATGCAAGTTATAAAACATCAAAGACGATGTGCCCAAGCCCTAAAGTGCATCACATACGAGAGCTAGCATTTTACATGCATACAAGTGCACTGAATACAGTAAAAAAAAATGGAACAAAATGCTTACAATTTAGGTGCTCTGTCAAAACAAAAGCAAACACAAGATGAAAGTTATGAAAGAAAATGCTCTAGAAAAACCTCACATGCCGAAGTCGTTAATACAAATATTCTTCAATGTTAGTTTATTCAGTATTCGTGAAACCGTTATCACGTACCATCTGGTGCCCGTGTTCAGTGCGGCAGAAAGGAATAAACCAAGATTTTTAGTTGTGAAAAATTACAGTGTGACATTTGGTTTTGGAGCTTAAAGCTACAAAAAATTCATTTTCAAGCCTTACAGGTATGTTAAATTATGCTTTGCTATGGGTAGAAACTAAATTTGCAAAAAAATTTATTTTCATAGCTGTGCCTTGTGGAAAAGCATTTTTTTTAGTTTAAACTACTTGCATTGATATTTGAAACTATTCACAAGTAACCTCTACTGATATTTTTAATTATCTGAGAGCAATCAATTCACAGCCAATTTTTATTACTTGTATTCGCTTCTCAACTAAACATTCGATATTCGCACACATCTAAGTAAAACCAACAGCACTTGATCAGTCATGCTTTCCTGATGAACTGTCTTCCTGCCTTTCTGAAAGCTCCCAATCTGTGCAATCAAATTCAACAAAAAAAGACTAATCCATTAAAAGTTTCTTTTTAGCCATGCCTGGAGTTTAATATACGTACGCAGTTTTTCCCCTGGAGATATTTGAAGCAGTCCCGGGTGGGATTCAGAAGCAGTTCTTTACAATGCTTGCCTGGTAAGGATGTTGCCTATTAACAGTACTATTAAAAATATGCAAGCCGTATTTACAATATGGTACTGGTGTTCTACAGGGAACCTAAGCTCAAGTTTGGCGGTGCGACGGAAGTGGCAGTGATGTGTCACTCTCCTAGCAGCAAGATGCGAATTCACAGGATACGTGCAGAGACAAGTTGAGCCGCGTCAAGTGCATTGAACGCATGTTATTATTGCACTTTTTGCAACGGTATCGACTTCTTTGTTTTGGACAAAAGTTGGGGAGTCATTACTGTTGCGTTGTGGAATGCTGCAATAATCCGCACAATTTAGAGAGAGCTGGGAACCACCTGTAAAACTTTACTGCTTCCCAAGCAAGAGGTACGTACAACAGAGGCCCAAAGCATGGATTGCTGCAGTCTGAAGAGTCAGGTGTTTCCTTTGAAATAGTATCGGCTTAATTCATATCATGTACAAGTACTGGCAGCTGTGGCCACACCTCTGAGACCAACACAAGAAGGCTGGCCTAGCTCATGACTGACTCGGAAGCTGAAAGGGAGGATAAGCTCCAATGTTTTTCCACACACGCGAAGGCAGCGCATTTTTAATAAGCAGGTTTCAGGGGGGACGCGGAGACTGGAGGCGATTTTTTTAATTTTTTAATGTAGGGCAATTAAATCTGGCATGCTTACTGGGAAGTCTAAATTTCACTGAAATATCTTAAGTAGTTTAGACAAATTTTTACATGCTTCATTGGTATACCAGACTTAGAAAGCCTGGTGTGACAACACAACAAGAAACGAGACTGTAGTCACCCTTAAGTTTTACCCAAAGGAATGGTTGATGCAGTGGGAATCTCCAAGTATTTTTAACAGGCAGATCTTTTTCTACGCAGAATGTTACCCTCACACTTGCATAATGCACTCATCATTGTCATGTGAAATTAGTGACAGTGAAAAAATGAGCATGTAGTTTAGGAATATAGGACCACCACTGCATAAAGAATTTATCAAAAGACACAATGCAGCAAACTGCATGAAAACACATGAAGGCATTGCAATACTATGCTTTCTTCAAGCAGAGTAGTTGGGTCAAGAAACACGTGAGAAAACTGGCTTTTTCAGAGATTTCAGTCATGTTTATACTACCTACGGCCACAAAAACATTTTCCAAAGTCACTTCTGAGCTTTCTTAAGGAAAAATTTTCAGGAGGTGATTAAAAATACCTTACACCAAACCTAATGTTTCACAAAATTCGAGTTTATTTAGATTTTCGCGATTTGATCCCTGCATCCACATGATGTGATAGTACCACATGCAACTAAAATTAACATGATGGAGAGCTGAGCTAGTTCATTTTGATCCATTTCGAATTAGCAGTGCTGAAACACTGAAGACAAAGTGGAAGTGAAATGTTTCCAGCGCTGTGTATGTGCGGTGCTTTTCTTTTTTTGCAGTTCACGCTTTTTTTACAGTGCTTTGAGATTCGAAATGACACTTGGCAACACTAGACAGCAGTTTTCGTTTCAGCTGTAGTTAGTGCAATGCCATGATAGTGCTGCCAGTGACTGCTGGCTTTACATGGCATGTGCTACACGATAAGCGAAGAGGCATCAGCCGATTCATGAAAGCATATGTTCAGGTAGCCGCTTTTTAAGGGAACCTCAATGATAACGTTCAGTAAACCAACAATCCGTTATCATTCCTGAAATCCGCTATCATCCAGGCTAATCTTATTGTTTAGTGTTACTCTAGAGCGCTGCTTTTAAGCTTCGTTTCGTTCATCTATTTTATTATGCTATTATGTTTTTATTACGAGTGAAAGCACAGGCAAGCAAGTTTGATCAATTGCATTTCATGCAGGTGTTTAATCGCCTTAGCAACAAGCGTACAGTTTTAGCACTGAATAAATGTTTCTTGTGCACAGAGATTTGTTTTCTGTTCTGAATGACAGTGCTAAGCTCTGTTACTTTAGAAAATGCAGTAAAGCTCAACTGAGCTCTTGAACGTGCACTACAAACGGTACATTAAAGCAAAAGCGTGGAAATCACAAAATAAAGCTTTTAGTATTTTTATGCTATCACCGCCTTGCAAGGAAGCGATCCAGATGATCCTCCTCCCACTTTATGAAATTTCCACCAAGGAGGGCGCTGACTGCTCCCTCCTGGGGTGCCACCTGGCCGAGGTTGTGCCCCCTATACTGAAGGAACCATGCCTGCCTACACCGCATCAAACAATCTATTGATCAGCTGGTGGCAGTGCTCCACTTGTGCAAAGACAACTGTAGCACTGCCTCAGCCATACATTGCTGATAAATGTACAACACCAAATGAGACATTTAAAACAGCTGCGAACGTCACTTACTGCATGCATATGCACTTTCTACGTGTGGCATTTGATGAGAAGCACAAATCCTTTGCTCAGTGATTATGTGCTCAACCAATATTTGCACCGCCATTCCTCAATGAAATTTTAGCTGCAATAACAGGAAATGCTTATGACACATGATGGTTTGTGCCAAGTCCGCCTTAACGAGTAGCTTGAAGGACTTTCGTTCTCTAAATTACTGAGCACACAACTTGCTATTTACCAGGCTCTGCTGGATATGTCAAACAGTTTCAGGAAGAACATTTGCCAATACTCAAAACCTAGCATAAGCTGTAACACATCGTTAACATTTGCTACGCAGGGAATTGGTGTGCTGCTCCTTAGTATGCACGAAATAAAATCCACCAGAAATGCTCAAGCATTATGTTACAATAGACTGTTTCCACACTGTGGCACCTATTTCAGCAATTTCAAACTTGGCTTCATCATGCCCACTGTTTATTCTAACTGGCATTTGCAATTAAAAAAGAAAAACTGACTTCTCCTTTCCAGTGCTCAGACCCTGAGAGCAAGCAACCGGATGTCCCATGAACACAAGAAAACTGAATCAAACCTCCACAGAGGCAGGCACAGACACAGTCAGCGAAATATCCAGGTGCAACAGCTGTGGTAATTCCAGGTAATGAGCTCAGGAATGTGCGCAAGAGGCATGGCAGAAGTGTGTTAGTGGAAACAAGCATTCCTTACTTCAACCTATTTGAGGTCAGCAACTGTGTAAACCTGAAATCAAGGTGCACAAACAATTTTCCAAGCTCAGATGCCAGCAGTTTAGTTCCTATGCGCTATCCAGGTGAGTGAACGGGCAGAACCGGAAAAGCAAGAAGTCCAAAAGCCAACCACAACACCTGGGCAGAACACATGTCAAAGGAGTTATTTACCAATGAGGCTAGAGCACTGGAGCCACTTCTTTTGGCGATTTTTGGCAATAATGGCTGTTGTCAGGCTTAAAACATGCGCTAAAGGTGCAAAACATGTTTCGCTGACAACTATCACCCTCTAGGGTTAAAAATTGCAGCCAACACAATTGTCATCTGCAACTAGTCTTTGGTAGTAGGAGCAATGCATGATCAGCCCGGACGAGCGCAACTTATCATTGGCGATACTGCTACAATCTGCCATGAACAGTACAGCTGGGGATGGCAGTTATAGGATTAACAATAGCTGTAGTAAAACGCAATTATTTCCAATGCCTTGATACCACAGACTTGAAGATTAGCAGCATATGTGGACCACTGTTGGTAGACTAAGCTAAAAAGAAGGAACAGTGCAGTACCTGGCCTTTGCTTCTTTCCCGTCAGGCAGGAAGAGTCGCAGTGTAGCCACGATGCACCCATGTGTGACTACACAGTAAATAAAGGAGAAGAAATATTGCCATAAAAGTGAGAATAGGTAGAACAAAAAGTAAAGATGCATGTAAAAATCGTGTCAAGGTAAAACTAAATACAACCTAGCTAGGACAGCTCCATTTCAAATATTTCTGTGTAGTCTCAACAGTACCCTTCGTCAAAATACCAATCAGGGGCTGACTAATGCATTAAAGAAAGGAAAACACTTTGGGTATACATAATACTGTCACATGTAACGCTGACACTACAGGCCAATATGAAATGAGTGTCATTGAGAAATGACACACAATAAGCTTCACATCATGAATGCGGCATTACTGTGCTTCGAGGTGACAGTATTGATTTTTAAACAAGAATGACGCCAACCTAATCGTTGTGAAAAAAATGTGGGTCACGAGTTTTCAAATCTGCATAAAAACTGAGGCTCACCTTTTCTGGAGTTTTCCACGACATCAACACCAAACTGTACAATGTCACCCGAGCAGACCTCTTGCGCTGGAGACTCCTCCGAACCTTTGCTGAGCCGCTGGTTGTTGACAAATGTGCCATTACTGCTTTTGGTGTCTTGCAGATAAAACTGAAAGTAAAGAAAGCAACAGTGTGTAACCTACATTGCAGTGTAACTAAACAGGCAACTACAGGTTAAACAGATTTTTTGCAATGCATTAAGTCGTAGTAACCTTCACAATGTCCATCATGAATAAAAGCTTATGTGTCGTTCACAGGATCAATTTGTTAACCTTGTAATGACTCAAAATGGAGTGTCTTATTACCGTGCCTAATCGTATTGCACCTTATGACAGACCGCTAAGACATTCTATGAGTCAAACAACAAGTTGGAAGATTTTAAAAGCATCAAACAGTGAAGGATTACCTTATTTCCGATAAAGAATAGGGAAGGTAACAGTAAGCTACGTATCTTGACAAGGCATAAGGCATACCTACCGCATACTTCAAAAGCACAGTGCACATTTCTACCCAAATGGTACCGCCACTGGGCTTTGCACTCACTTGCAGTTGTACAATTTGGCACTGTTCTAAAAACGAGTGAATTTTCTTGTTAAATAAGAATGTAGCAATGCACCATGCCCCAGAGCATGAAATTTGTGCATGAAAACATTGTGAAAGTAAACTGTAAAATGTACTCAATTACACCCATTGAAGCAGATAGTATGACGACACCAGCAAGGTGAGGCGCAGAAACGAAACGAATATTTCCAAGAAATGACTGCTACCAACTGTTTTACGCCCCACCTCACTGCACAATGTCTACTGTGCCCAACAACACCACCAAGAAAACCAGGGGTGTGCTCTGAAAGAGCCAGCATATGCATGCTGCAGCTCAGCTCAAGTTGACATGTATAAAGAAGCATTCAAGCACCAGCTTCAAGCTCTAGCATAGTCTCCACACACAAAAAATAAAACGCACAAGGTGCATTGTGCTTGACAATGTGGCATATGCAGTGAAGGCCCTTTGCCTTTGTGAGGTGTTGTGACAGATTGTCAAGGGAGTAATTACTCATCAGCATCCACCTGAGCACCAGGAGGTGCTAACCAGTAAACATTCTCTTAAAAGATATGCACTCAAACGTGGGGATTTCGCTGAACGTGAGCAACAAACAATGTGTCTGGCAAAATTGACTGAGAATGCGACTCTGAGAAAGCATGGCAGCAGATGCAGTGCCGCTCACCTTTCCTCCTTCATACCACAGCAGGGCGTGGTTCCGCGACAGCACCTTGCAGTCAAAGATGGCATTGTTGGGAGCCTGGCGACACCGCGCCACTGACCGGCCGACCTTGGCAGGCTGGTCGAGATTCAGCACACGCTCGGGAAACGGGTGCGAATTGGGACGGCAGGTCAGGATAGCACGGGGAACGCCAGGCTTAGGAGGTGGCACATCTGTCGAGAATGGCGGCGCCTGCGGCTGCTGCTGCTGGGGAGTGCAGCCACCGATTACCACTGTCGGTGCCACCTCCCCGGACAGCACGCCAGCCTTCATGGGCTCGGCCTCATCCGACGCCGCTGCCAACCCGTTTTCAGCCGGGGTAGCCGTGGTGGCTGTGATCTCGGTCTCCACCTGCGCATCATAGCAGTTAAGCAGGCTACAAGGGGAAGCATTGCGAGCCTTAATAGCATAAAGGGTTTGACTATGCATAAGTATACCTTGACCAGCGCCATGAAGTAATAGCATAGCATTAACTCTCAGTTTACAAAGGCTTCTCACGTTTAGTGCTAACAATGAAGAACCATCAGATGCTGTGGATATCAGCACTAACTGTGCACTGTCGATTTAGAGGAATTGTTTTTAAAGAGGAATTGTTGCTTTGCTGTATAATCAATGTGTTGTTTGTGAATTACAATGTCTGCATAGGGATCATCCACTGAAGAGTTAAACTCTGGCTGAGATTAAGCTTGGGCCACACCAGTTGCTCAGATATCACGAAGTGACAGTATGACAACATGTTTGCGGACCATCCTTCAATTAGCTAATGGCCATGCCAGAAGTGGGGTTATTGTAGCAAGTGCTATTATTGTAGCAAGCCTGGCAGATTACTGCGAACCAGTTCAACAGCACCTTCCACATTACAATTATGCGATGAAATTTTTTTATATATACCATGACCAAAAAGGGAAAAGAAAAAGGTTTAGGCTCCCAGTTATTCATCTGTAGTGTAGAAATGATAGACTAGAGGCCCGGCATATGTGCAAAAATGACGCATAGCACTTGCACAACAGTTGGACAGCCATGCCAAACGAGGCAGCGAGAGTTGTAGAGGTACAAAAGGAAGCAATACGAATGATAGAACACGTCAGCTAGAGGTAATGCAGGCTGATCGTGAACCTCTGGCTGTTCTGAAAGTCTGAGACATGCCTCATCACACATATGACAGGGCAAGTCTCCAACTCTTTAACAGTAACAAACAAAAGAACACTGACAATAAATTTTAAAGCAGCATATGCATCGAGCGCACAGTTTGGCGAGCACAACAGCCAGACCGCTTTCTAAAGAAAATAGTATTAAAGTAAAATGGGGCGTGCCTCCAGTGTTTAGAACAGCCACAGATCAGCCCGCATTGGCACATGCTTGTTTTTTCACTATTGTATTGCTTCAACTTGTACAAGATGCGATATCGAGTACCAACTGTCAGCCTCAAGTGCAATGCGGCAGTTTGTACAGTGCAGCTGCGTAACATACCTGGCACAGATTACATGGCTGATGTTTTGCAAAAAGGAAAGGACCATAATCTGAAGCGTTTTCTTTGTCTTCTTGTAATGTAGTAACTAGCTTTTTGTGGTTACTTAGCTGGTGAGACCACAGTTTGCTACAATGGCACCTCACGAGAAGTGAGAAGAAAAGGTTAATAACCCAATATGCATGTCCATCACGAAGACATGCATGTATGACAAATGGACACTGTTGTTATCCTCAAGTCACTTTGTGTACCGGTATTATATTATAAACTATTCTTGACAATTTTTAAACTAATACAAATGTTGCAGACAACCCAGGATCTTAAGTTTTTACATGCAGAAAGCACCATACCACTTTTACCCCATTTTCTAGCTACGACAGCCAGTGCTCATAGATGTGGAAATGTGCTGCAAATGAAGCACATGATGTAATAGTTGGTTCATTCAGTACCAACCTAGTTGCCACACACAGAGTGTATTTGCATTGTCAAATATGCTAAGCATCATTAATATACAGTGCACAAGGTTTAAAAGCAGGGGCTTTTAAGCGAACATTAAATGCAGCAGATAATAAATAGAGAACAGCACAATGCCACAAGCTTTAACTAAAATCCAAACATGAAAAATGTCGCGCATGGGCAATGCACACTTGCATTCACTCTGCAATAATATGCACGGCGCACCGCTACAATTCACGCATCAATTTCCACTTGCATGCTTAACAACTTCCATGCATGTGCTGTTGTGTCGAACTGACAGCTGGAACATGTCCTGATCAGACATTTTTCTACTCAAGATGACTCAATCTTTCCAGCTGTAGTGCTAGCTGCAAAATGTTGCTCATTTACACTTGCATGCATTGCAAGTTGCTGTTCCTGGATTTGTCAGACTGTCCTGGCAGACAGCATCTCACTACGCGCGCATTGGCTGAACACGTTAGGGCGCGGCACTGAAGGCAGAGGCGAGCAGAAGGTTAGCCTGGCATTAAACTGTATGTTGACAGATTCTTACGATGCATAAGTCGGAAATCCATGAAAACGTGAATACGGGTAATCCGTACCTTGAGGTGCATGATAAGGCCGACGCTCGGACCGTCAACGAATGTCGAACACTATTTGATTTGAGTCATGTGCGCAAAACACACATCGTGCCCGGAAATCGGAATGTCAACGACACCGGCTAGCTTGCAAGCTGCATCGCCGGGCAACCGACCGTACTGTAGCTACAAGTCGGGGACGGCTGTGAAGACTTGTCGTATCCGTATTATGGGACTCGACGCGGCAGCACAGTCGAGGCGGATATGTGCATCGCTGCTTGTTCCAACACAAGTAGTGACACCAAACGGAGTCAAACGCACGTCAAGGCTGCATGCACATACCACACGCCCTTGAAGGAAGCAACGCCTCGCGGCCACGATAGCGAACCAGAAAGTCGGTCGATTCGGGCTCGCGACAACACAGCCTCTACAACTAGTGGACCTAAACGCAATACACGTAGAGGTGGAAAGTTCGCGCACAACCACACGAGGCTATGTAATCGGATGGCTGCGGGAGTGTCAAGCCTTCCGCAAGCCACGGTTCATTGCCCGGTTCGGCTCTATTTGCACACCGACTTTTGACAGCGCTACGCCCAAGCAACGCAAATCAGTTCTGCTGCCGTGGCCGCGCAGCACAAGTTTAAGGGGTCGGAAAGGATTACTTGCGTAACTTTCTGTTCCGTTTTCCTTTTCCTTTAATCCATTTCTAGAATGAAAAAAAAAAGACTTTGAACTGGCTCCGTACACAAGCTCCGTTCACAACAGCGCCTATCTCGAAGTGAGATCTCCCGAAGTTCTCCCCGACCATGTTTAGTTTCTGCACTTTGCACCAGAGCTCCGTGTATTTGCTTACCTTGGCGGAATCCTTTCGGTAGACAACCATTAACCCTGCGACACTCGCAAAGTCATTTGCAGACCGCACAGCAGCTAGCAATAATGCGCACGCATGGCCGAACCACGATCACGGCACAAACGAAAGACATCTTGCGAAAATCCTGCTGCGAAAACTGCAGCGGCCGCTTTTGCGAAAGTCCCACGAAGAAGGCAAGCCCTCAAGCTGAGCACATGAGCAGGTCCGTCCGGCTTGTTTCCATTGCGACGAGCCAGTAGGATTTTCGGGCGCAGTGCCTGCTGAAGTATGCGGCGAGATCTTTCGCTCGCTGGGCGCTCGCCTGAGCGGGTGCACAAGGGGTCAGGCGCCCGGACCGCGAAGGACTAGGAGCAGACGAGGTCGGGCACGGAGAGCTTCACGCACGGCACATGAGAGTCGGCGCGGCAGGCCTACCTCGTTCACGCAGGGGCCAGCACTTTCTATAAAAAGCAGTCATCTGGGAGAATCGGACGGTAGCGCCCAGCGTAAAAACGTCATTTGCCCGGTTCGAGAATAGGCAGACGCAGGAGCAAAAAACAGGTAGAAAACGGACGAACGGACGGGCCAGCGAACCGCACACACATACACACAGGTTTCTACGATCCGATAATCGGGGCCAAAAAGGCGGAGGAGAAGGAAGGAGTGAAACAAGACCAAGTCGAAACGTCTGCGGAAAGCCGATGAGAGTGGTCGGAGTGGTCGCCCAAAGGTGCTCGTTTGGGTACTCTCGCCGCTCTCGCTCGCAAGGCGCCTTGCGACGCTCAGAAGCGCTAGCAGAGAGAGCGCCGCCTGCTAAGCATCTGACAAAGTTTGCGGCCTCCAAGATCAGTTAAGTGTTTCGCGCCATTTCCAAATTTTGTAGGCAAACGAATTTCATCCGCGGCAAAGCAACGCCTGAAGATACGTCCGCGCGCGACTGTTGTAAGGTCAGCTGTGGTGGTGATGGCAGCTTTGAGATATTCTAGGGCCGGGATGCTGGACGCGGCGTGTGTTTCCCATATGTGGGCTCACATCTTGTCCAGGGGTAGTTACGTAATTACGTAAGTAACTACCCCTGGATAATACTAGACAACAATACTAGAAAATAGCATTTATGAACGCGAAAGAGTTTATGAACGCAATTTTTTTTTTCATATACTGTAAGAATTCGCTATAACAATCAATATATCCGCAGATCTCCCGTCCAAAGTTCTTTATTTTTTTTTGCTATTAATGTTTTTGCGACTGTCAAAAGCATTCCCCATTGGTTTTCTATGGAAGTCATAACTGCTCTATGCGAGCGATGGAAAAACTTTTAAAGAAAGATTTTGCTGCCCGTCGGAAGAATGAACCATTACCTTCAATATCTCCATAACAGTACCTTACAATTTTCCAATATTCTAAAATTTTTGTCCAAAACTGTTGGACATCAGAGGGATATGTGTGCGCGTGCGTGAGTTTGAAGGGGGGGGGGGGGGTTGTTGGAAGAGTGGTAATACATTTGCACCAGCGTTACGGTATGACTTGCCCTTCCCGTATTAAATCGTCGTTCCGTTACCTTCCCACCCCATGTTGCCTAGTTCTTCAATACTTACGGCAAGTTCTTACGCTAAGAGACATAAAACGCTGATGGTTTGCTTTCTTGGTTGATTCTGTGACCTGAAACACTTCCGCTTTATTCTGATCCCAGACGTCATCAGACTACCGGTCGCTAGTGCCCGCAACACAAATGCCGTTAGCACTGGCCAGTTCAAGCACTCCTGTCCAATAATGGCAACCAACGAATAATGTGGGGTTCGCCGACAGAGTCACGAGAGCATATGAATCTTTGCGTTCCTTGGAGGAGTCGCTTCGAGAACCTCACTGTATTCCTGTTAGAGAGGAGGTAGGTTGCACGAGCTTGCATACCATATGCAGAATTAAATAATGAAACTGAGCTGCGTGCATCAGAAGAGGCTTAGCTTGTTTACGTGGAGTACTACCTGGGCTATAAAGCCATGAAATGAAGGGAGAGGAATCGAACATCGCCCACATAGCTGCTCGGACCGGGAAATTACACGAAAGCAGCTGTGCTAGAACCGGACACAAAAACCACGAAAAAAAGTGACGTGCAATTGATTCAGTCTGACAAAGCGGGTGATCTCTGGGCGGCTAGCAGCTGTTGCGCGCTAAGCGCCCTTGCAGTGGCACACATGACGACACTGCCCACAGCGTAAAGGAATGCCTGACAGTTCTTGACAAAGTTGAAACGAGAAAGAATATAAAACGGTAATTGAAAATTGTTCGCATAATAAAAGAAAAACACACTCATGCCAGGATTTTTTTTTTCTAATCTTGGGTATTGCGCACTCCCCGACTATTTCGCAACGAGAACCTGACGGTATATGAAAGGGCAATCGGATGCTTCCACAAACCGTACTTCCATTAAAGAAAAAAAAAACAAGAGCATGTATATACACCCTTCCAATTTTTTAGTAATATCACCCGGGCGTAGACTGTTTACTTGATCAGCATCCTACGACGAAGGCAATCGCACTGTTTGGCATGCCCATCGCTGAAATTCATAGATCCCCGGAGGTGCTAGGCTGCGTTTATTTTGAGTTAATGCCACGTTAATGCCACATTTAATGCCACGTGGCTAGTCCTGAACATGCCAAGCAATACAATAAGCGAAGGAAAGAATCGGTGGCAGCTTGTAGCTTCAGGACGGCCGTCCAGTTTGTGCGCATGCGGCAACTCTTATTGAATATGCCGATTCTATACAGGGTGTTAAACCTAAGATTTTAAACAGTTTTTAAAAATAGGGTTTCTGAGTTAGAAGAGCGCTTTTTTCGGCATAGCATTGTCAGCGATGTAGTACATCACAATACAGCTAAGGTATGCTAAATAGCAAGTTGTTCAATATTGAATAGTTAACTTTTTAGCTATTATCGTTAGGCTCTTTATTTATTGAGAGGCGTATAGCCCACCGTAAGTAATATCCATATAATTTCTAGAATTTGAAAATGCGGTTACTCTCTGCTCTGTGGCCCAACAAGTTTTGGCTGTTTCGATGAGCTACGTGCACTGGAGAGGCTGCTTTGCCTGCAAGCTTCTCGAAAGCGCATGCATTTTGGCGTGATTTCGCCAAAATTTGCTGGGCCACAGCGCCGATGAGCTATACACGCCTCTCTATAATTAAGTAGCCAAACAGTAATAGTTATAAAGCTAACTATTCAATATTGTTAACCACCCTGCTAGTTAGCACGTCTTAGCTGAATTCTAATACACTACACCGCTGACAATGCTAAGCCGAAATAAGCGCTCTTCTAAGTCAGAAAGCCTATTTTTAAAAATTGTGTAAAGTCTTGGGTGAAACACCGTATATATGTGCCAATAAAGTGGGCAGTCGAAGCGCGCGTGATGCTACAAAAAATTGGAATAGTGTACTCGTTCCATTAGTGCATCAAAAGGTGGAGTACATCTCGGCAATAGATCCTTGGACCACACTCCTACACAGCTTTCCGCAAGGAGCTTTGAAATGCACGAGTGTCATCTTCACAGCACACGAGCAAGCAACATGTTTTGTGCATTGCAATTTAGTAGCTCGTATTCCTTGGCGCAGGAGAAGGAGCTTGCCTGTAGCTCCTGAGGTTAATTAGCAAGGGGAAAGTGATACAGCCGCCCGCAGTCTTTACACGAATCACGGACTGCCCCTGCCACACGGACAGAAAAAAAAAATTACATTAGACACGTAATGTCTCAACTCGCTTAATGCCATTATTTATATAGCAGGCGCTATGCGCCGAAATTTAATGTCATTTCACTTTTTGCTGAAGATATTTTAAATGTTTTATCAAAAATATTGCCAAATGTACAACACTTGTTGAAATTGATGTCAATGTTGGAAAAATATAAAAATAAAAATATTTCATGTCCAACATTTTTGGACAAGAATTTTTAATCTTGGAAAATTGTAAGGCGCTGTTATGGAAATATTGAAGGTAATGGTCCATTTTTCCGATGCGCAGCAAAATCTTGCAAAGGCTTTCCGTCGCTCGCATGGAGCAGTTAAGACTGCCATAGAAAACCAATGGGGAATTAACGCTTCTGACGATCGCAAAAACGTTAATAGCGAAATAAAAATGCAAGCCTGGGGATGGAAGATCTGCGGACGTATTCATTTTTATAGTGAATTCTTGCATATGTGAAAAAATTGCGTTCATATACTCTTTCCCGTTCAAAAATGCTTTTGTCAAGAATTGGCTAAAGTTTTTGCATACGTTTCGCTCTGCAACTCGCTGGAATGCAAACAAAGCCCGACAGAGAACGAGGGCACCGTCCTGGATCTATTCATGTCGGAACTTTGTTTTCAAGCGGAAACCATTATATGCATGCGATATTTCCATGTCACAATTACTGTCCGTATTCATCGGCCAGGCTGAGTTAGGCCTGCGTGCCTCACAGGGTGAACGTCGGCATTGTGGAGGCAGGGTAGGAGGGATCACCCTGGGGTTCTTTGACTTTCCTGGGATCTTCAGGCAGCGAGAAGTGACCATAAAATCACAAAAGTAGCCGATCGGTAGAGACAGGGCCACAGCCCAATTTCGTCCTCATCGTCTTCGGCCCGGATCCCAAGGAGTTAATTTTGCATCAACACACTGGCAGAATTAATTACCCAGCGAAAAACAAACAGAGCATGGAAAGCTTCGTTTCGTCCCGCGCTCGAGTCTCAACCGCCTCCGTGGGTCCACTGTCACATTACTTAAAGCAAGCCTGCTCGCCATAACAAGTCCTCGCGACTCGCACCGTCATTCATGTTAAGTGCACGGGTGGCTGTATACAGAACGTGCCTAACTGCATTCCCCAAATCCATACCTTCCTGCCGGCGACTATATGGCCTCAGCTGCTTGAGCCTGAACCACTTTTGCGCGAAACGGAATCAACAGAAAGATTTCCGAGTACAGTGCTCAGTAGCTGTCAAAACGCTACAGCTAAATACCTAACAATTCGCTGCTATAACCGCCGATGACAGACGCAGGTTGCTCCCCGATACATTGGGCCCCGGCGGGCGACGCATCCAGCAGTACCTCGCAGAGCTCTCCTGCCTTCTTAGCATTTCTTTTTGAAGACCACGTACACTACAATACGTCACTGCTAACTTGCAACCATCCATCAACACGTGGTACGAGATGCGGGCTAAGTGGTCCTGTGTCCCAGTTTCAGGTTTGGTTTGGTTTATGAGGTTTAAAGTCCCAAAGCGACTCAGGCTATGAGGGACGCCGTAGTGAAGGGCTCCGGAAATTTGGACCACCTTGGGTTCTTTAGCGTGCACTGACATCGCACAGTACACGGGCCTCTAGAATTCCGCCTCCATCGAAATTCGATCGCCGCGGCCGGGATCGAACCCGCGTCTTTCGGGTCAGCAGCCGAGCGCCATGCATAACCACTGAGCCCCCCGCGGCGGCCTGTGCCCCCAGTTCCAAACAGCGCCCAGAACGAACAGGAATGTTTGGAACAGCACCGTGTATTTGCTCCTCTAGCCGGATCGTCGCTTCCTTAGCTCTGTTTTAAAGCTGCTTGGTAGCTACAAGCACGAGAAGAGAGAGGAAAAAGGGCGTGCATACTGTTCCTAGGCGGCGCCATCCTTCTTCGAGCTTGGCGCTTCTCTCCTGCAGCCTGAGCCGCTTCTGCGTGCGAACAAAGCGGTCGTACTTCTGCAGCAGCTCCTCTTGCATGGTCGCGGTCCACCAGCCCGGTAGGGAAGTCGTGTGCACATCCGGCATCGGGACGCTCAAGTCGTCCACGCGGTCCGCTTCGTCCAGGTCTTCCATCGCCACTGGCGTTGTGTAGTACTGGCTTCGTCCTGCAGTCCGGCGGAGGACGCCCCGCTCACTGGTTGCCCGAGGCGCGAACCGCGTCCTGAATGAGCGCGCGACGAGCTATGGCAATCGGTTATACCGCGCACTAGTGATAGCAATGACTGTGCTTCCTCCGCAGCACACCGACGCGCGACTGCGTGCTCTGCGGCGGCGCAGTGCAGAAGGAATAGGGTAACTATCTGTGCGATGTTTTTTTCTTTGCTTATTTATGCGATATATGCATGGAAAGGGAACGTAATGCGAAGGCAAGATAACCGATGATCACTTGAGGCAACGGATGGACTCAGAGAGAAGGTAAGCGTAGTCGGGAGCGGCAGAAAGTTAGGTGGGCGGATGAAATTAGGAAGCTTGCGGGGAGAATGGGCCGCGGGTGGTACAGTACAGGGTTAAGTGGAGGGCTAGGAGCGTCCTTTGTCCTGCAGTTCTGCAGTGAGCATAGTTAGGAAGATGATGATGGTGTTGATAATGATGATGATGATGATGATATTTCAGATTCAAACACGTGCACGATGGAAGAAAAAGAGGTGTTCCGACAGCTATTAACTGCGTTCAGGTGAATAGCCACCCGATTCTTGGCCGATCCCCCAGTGTGGGTATGTGCCATCTTTTGATAGGCTAACAACAACAACAACAACAACAACAACAACAACAACAACAACAACAACCATTACAGCACGGTCACGCTGAGCTGGGAGAGCGGCCAATTATTGTGAGCCGGAAGTGAGCGCCGCCGCTAGGGGCAGCACGTGTTCAGGGGGCTTGATGGGAGCTTTCCTCTCCGCCGATTCTTTCCTGTGGAGCAGCGGCAAACGCGCAGAACACTTGTAACCTCAGTCACCGGTCAAAGACGCCAAACTTTATATATGCCGGCTTTCTTTATTTAAGTGCCTAACTCTGAGCAGGTAGAATCTTTCATACTGCTTACTGTTCAAATCCACCAATCGAGTTTCGACCAGTGAAACGCGTCGTCTGCTCGAGCAGACAACCCGCGGGCACCGGAGGAGCACGCAATGGCTTCGCCTCGCCGATTAAAGAGCCGTTTCATGACACCGTGCCGCCGATATATGGCAATCCCTCAACAGGTAACCGGCAGCTCAGCGTACAAGTGTACGACGACGTGCAGGATCGTCTCGTCCATTCCCTTCGGCTGCGACTGCAGAGACGTGCTTTCGTCCACTCTCATGAATTTTTTGTGTGCTTTGCTACTGTCAGAAAGGCTTAATTACGTCTTAGCAGGGGCCAAGGCGTTCTTCGTTTCTGGCGGCAATAGCGGCCGCGTGAGCTGCACTCAGCAGGCATCACTCATCAGCGTTCACAAAGCCAGAACTGGTCTGTAAGCGGGGCGAAAGCCTATTCTCCATATCGAATGTTCTCGTGAGTCGTGTCTATGGTTGCGGAAGTCATTTCGACAGTTGTTATGTCAGCCGAAGCAGTTTTTCTAAAACATGCAGGAAAGGATGGTTTACGGTTTATAAGGCTTAACGTCCCAATGCGACTCAGGCTATGAGGGACGCCGTAGTGAAGGGCTCCGAATAATTTCGACCACCTGAGGTTCATTAACGTGCACTGACGTCGCACGGCACACGGGCCTCTAGAATTTCGCCTCCATCGAAATTCGACCGCCGCGGCCGGGATCGAACCCGCCTCTTTCGGGTCAGCAGCCGAGTGCCATAACCACTGAGCCACCGCGGCAGCCATGCAGGAAGGGAAGTGCCTGATTGTCTCACTTATTTCCGCAGAGATAAGTGAGGAAGTTACTGCGTCATTTCCTTTCCTCAAAAACCAATTTTCCTTTCATTTTTCAGAAAAGCCTGACATGTACAACCTCATCATCAATGAAATGCCTGCATCGCATTTTATGCACTGAAATGTAAATTGGAAATAGCTTTTTAGAAAAGTAAATTGATAATAATAATAATTGGTTTTTTGGGGAAAGGAAATGGCTCAGTATCTGTCTCGCATATCGGCGGACACCTGAACCGCGCCGGAAGGGAAGGGATAAAGGAGGGAGTGAAAGAAGAAAGGAAAGAAGAGGTGCCGTAGTGGAGGGCTCCGGAATAAATTTGACCACCTGAGGATCTTTAACGTGCACTGACATCGCACAGCACAAGGGCGTCTTAGCGTTTTTCCTCCATAAAAACGCGGCCGCCGCAGTCGAGTTCGAACCCGGGAACTCCGGGTCAGTAGTCGAGCGCCCTAACCACTGAGCTACCGCGGCGGGTGAAAGTAAATTGAAAATTGGTTTTTAGAAAATGGAAATGGCCAGTATCTGTCTCATATCTCGGCGGACACCTGAACCGCGCCGTAAGGGAAGTGATAAAGGAGGGAGTAAAAGAAGAAAGGAGGGCTCCGGAATAAATACGACCACCTGGGGATTTTCAACGTGCACTGACATCGCACATAACATGGGCGCCTTTGCGTTTCGCCTCAATCGAAACGCGGCCGCTGCGACGGAGTTCGAACCCGGGAACTCCGGATCAGTAGCCGAGCGCCCTAACCACTGAGCCACCGCGGCAGGTGTCTACGAGGCTTCAAATTCCCAGCAGTGCACGGTAATTTCTTTTTCTGCGACGGTAATACGAAACCGAAGAGCTGCGGACCAGCTTTGGGAAAACCGACGTCACTAGATGCGTGTGCTCGGTGATAGTTGATACACGAGGCACTGCTCTTGCGAAGGTGAATAATAATAATAATTGGTTTTTTGGGGAAAGGAAATGGCGCAGTATCTGTCTCATATATCTTTGGACACCTGAACCACGCCTTAAGGGAAGGGATAAAGGAAGGGAGTGAAAGAGGAAAGGAAGAAGGAGGTGCCGTAGTGGAGGGCTCAGGAATAATTTCGACCACCTGGGGATCTTTAACGTGCACTGAAATCGCACAGCACACGGGCGCCTTAGCGTTTTTCCTCCATAAAAACGCAGCCGCCGCGGTCGGGTTCGAGCCCGGGAACTCCGGATCAGTAGTCGAGCGCCCTAACCACTGAGCCACCGCGGCGGGTCAAGATGCACTCAGCGGATTCTACACTCGTTCCTCCGTAGGTGTAGCTGATACTACCGGGGACAGAGTGACAAGGTCAGTTTACATAGGTCGCGAAGCCGAAGCTCGAATGCGGTCTAGAACCTAGCGCCAGCGACACCAATAGGGCTGCATAACTGGCGTCAAAATGAAGTATGCGGACAAACACGAATAAGAGAAAAATAATTGGTTACATATTTGCACTCTATAACAGTGTAACACAATTTTAGCTATTCATTTGAAAAGGTGGCTTAATTGTGCGCTTTTGATTGGAAAGTACAGCGTTTTTTAAATAAAATAACATGTAACTCTGCGTTCCCTCACAGTAGCGGCCAGCGGCTCTAATGCCATCCACCTTGACTATCCTGCGCATGGAGGACGTAACGTATGGGCTTTTATGGGAGTAGCGCTACCACTCTACTGTGTTCAGCGCGTGTGTTCAGGCCACGTAGGGACATGGCAGTGGCACCCCGGTTCACACAGCGAGGTTGAATGTGAGGGTGACGCCCATGTTCCGATGGCGGGCTGTATCTGCGGGGGAGGATAGGCAGGGCAGCCGAAGAGGATGTGGTCCAGGGTGACGTGCGATTCTCCGCAGAGAGTGCACTCTGGGGAAACAGGGCGGAAGTAGGATAGGAACTGAGGGGCTGGGAAGAGTTCGAGTCTGGAGTCGCCTCCAGAGGATTTGTTGGGAGTGGGATAGGCGCGGGTTGGGAGGGAGGGTAGAGTCGACGGGCGACGCGTGCTTGTTGTGTGAGTTTTGAGAACTGTGTGTGCCCGCTCCCTCAAGAAATCCCGGCTGGGGTTGTGATTTGGCCGGCAAATAAGTCCTGGGGCTATGTTATTGGCGGCCTCATTTCCGGGATTGCCAGAGTGAACCGGCACCCACACGAGCTCAATACGCCTATCGGAATTTAGGGTGCACATTCTCAATATCTCCCACGCTGGGGGATGAACGCGTCTGCGGGTGAAGTTAACAATGGCGGTTTTGAAATCGCCAACTATATAAGCCTCTTTAGTTTGGGCGATGGCTAATGCTATAACTGCTTCATCTGGTTTCATCTGGTTCCCTGCCGCGGTGGCTCAGTGGTCAGGGCGCTCGACTACTGATCCGGAGTTCCCGGGTTCGAACCCGACCGCGGCGGCTGCGTTTTTATGGAGGAAAAACGCTAAGGCGCCCGTGTGCTGTGCGATGTCAGTGCACGTTAAGGATCCCCAGGTGGTCGAAATTATTCCGGACCCCTCAACTACGGCACCTCTCTCTTCCTTTCTTCTTTCACTCCCACTTTTACCCTTCTCTTACGGCGCGGTTCAGGTGTCCAACGATATATGAGACAGATACTGGGCCATTTCCTTTCCCTCCAAAACCAATTATTTATTTATACATCTGGTTCTTCCGGTGTACAGGGGGGTTCTATGCAGTGGGTGCGTGGGGGGCTGTAGGATGGTAAGCCATAGTTACTGAACGGTCTGGACTACACGCGGCGTCCACCCAGCGCACATACTCTGTATTGCCATATTCTTTATGGATAGTTTTGGCTCGCGCTACTCGCCGGAATGATGGTATTCAGGGTGGACATCCTTAGGAAAGGGATTTAGGGATAAGGGCGGCGTGCATGGCGCGAGGGAAAGAGATTAAGTCTGTAGCGTGTGCAGGTATGCGAATTCCCAGAGAGTCCAGTGTATGCCGTCCTGTTTCCGTGCCAGCCAGACGAAGGTACTGTGTGTGTCGATGTGCCACTCTAAGCCCTTGTATAGTGTTGTGCATTCCTAATTTTACGAGCCACTCCGTGCTAGTGCTCTTTGGAGGGTCAAGTGCTACTTTGGTAGCCATGCGGATTAGAGCATTGATTTTATCTTTATCCGCACAGGACAGGTTCAGGTAAGGAGAGGCGTAAAGAATGCGACTAAGCACCATGGCATGCAGCACTTTGAGATTGTCTGCTTCGTCTCGACTGGCTCGTGAGTGTCGAACCCTTCTAAGAAGATGGATGACAGAGTAAGGGGACTGTTTCAGTGGTTTTAGCGTAAGGCTGTTTTTCCCCGTGTCCTGTAAATGCAGGCCAAGAATGCAGGTGGTTGGAATTTGGCGGTATGGGATTGTCAGGCAGATAAATCGTGATGGGGCCATTCGATGGGGGCGGTAGGGACGCGCCGCGGCCGAATTATGAGGAGCGCTGACTTTGTGGGGGAGCATTCAAGGCCAGTGCTTGCCGCGTGGGTAGCTATAGAAGCGTCTGCTCTGCCTTCCTTGCGCTCGGCGCAGGAAGCAGCCCACACCACGAGTCGACAAGCTCGGGCGATTCGCGTCTTGTGCCGCCACGCTGATAAGGAGCCGGGAAGCTACATTTCCTATTGGATTTTACCACCAGACCTCTGTTCCGGGCTGCCAGAGCGTTGCTTCGCGCATCAAGCCCAAGGATTGGATCACCGTTCCGTGGACATTATCGGACGACTGCTTCGTGTAGCAGGAATTTACAGTCTTGGTCAAAAGTCTTAAGGCCACAGCGTTCAGCTGCAGTGAAATGAATGTTCCTAGAATGCTCCGTGCGGCGGATCATTCAAAATACAAGTCAAACAGGAAGCTTCTCTACCGCCAGAGGAAACCTTCTGCTAGCATTGCAAAGTCATTCGGCCTTTAACAGTGCCGTAATGGCTGTATCATGCGGCTGAAGCAAAATGCCGTTGGCCTTAAGTCTTTTGACCAAGACTGTACATTGCGATAAAAAATACACGGCCGCACAGCGCGCACCGCTTTCCGCGTACCGCACCCCGCCACTGCGGTCGCGCAGGTCGCCCTGATGGCGCGCCACTTTATAACCACACGAGTTAAAGACACAAGCAAAAGCGCTAAAACGTTTACTTAACAAAAGGCTAATCTGCCAAAACAAGAGAAGCAAGGATTACAACATTGGCAATGATCACCAAATCACCAAATTCTCGCCACTGTGTGCACAGCTGACGTGTACGTGGGGCCATGGCCACATGGCCACTCGCTGCAAAAGCTGCAAATTATGTACGTGTTTTGAAAACACAAGATTCATTGCGAGGTCCAATGACAGATTAGAACACGAAATAATTGAAGCGCACTACATCATGCAGAGGGGGCTTATCTGCGTGACTAAGCTGTCTGTGTCACTGTCGGAAGAAGAGATTAGTTTTATTAGCGGGCCATTCATTGCCAATGTTGTAATCCTTGCTTCTGTCCTTTTGGCAAGTATGTCTTTTGTTAAGTCAACTTTTTTTAATCGTTTTGCTTGTATCTTTTTGCTTCTGTCTTCGGCTCGTGTGGTTATAAAGTGGCTTTTTCGAACAATAAGCTCAGCAGGAAGTTGGCGCCAGTCCTGTCTTGTGCGTGTTTACCTCCGTCTTTTCGCGCCAGTACGCTTTTGCGCAAATTGTGTCATGCTACAGCCAACTAGCTCAAACGAAAGTCTTGCTGCTGAGTCATGCTACGTTGCAGAATGATCATGAGTCATGTCTATGACTACTCGTCATGACTGCGCAGACTTTGTACAAGCGCTATGCTTACAATACATTACTTGTAAAGTGCAGAATGACTGAATAATGAGCATGACTATGAGCCATGGTCTTCATAGGTCATAGTACGTAACGTTTCATCACTTGTGACTATGCATGTTCTTTTACATGTGTTGTAAGATCGCACACCGGCGCTCTGATATCCGATTTTGGTGCTAATGGGACATATAATGCTTTCGAATTAATAAGAGGAACGCGTGAAGAGCTTTCAGCACGGTCAGTCTAGAGCCGCTGAAGAAGAGATCGGGAAAATCTAACGTACAGGTTTCTGCCCGTTTGGATGCATTATGCACAACTGTCTCCCATGGTGTTTAGAGGCTCTTCGTCCACTGTGCGGAAGACAGAACCCGTTAGGTTATTGAATTGACACGAAGGGATGCGAATGATCGATTCCTGTGCTTTCAGTCCGCTTGCAATAAGTGCAGGAGATAAGGGCAACTAGAAACGTCCAGCTCTAGCACCCGTATGCATGGCGAAAGTGGCGCGTCTAAAAGAAACTCTTGCTATCACTTCATCTAGCCGGGCCAGAGGCAGATAACGAAAACAAAAAAGAGAAACGTCTGGCCGCAGGAAACGCGACGACGCGCTGTCTGCCCAAGCCTCTGCAACCTCTCGGCGACAGTAACGTGCGTGTGTGCAAGCGGCCGAGTTTTGCCGATGGAAAAGTCGACTATAGTCTTCCTTTCTCGGTGCCAGCCATGCGGGCTTATTTTCGTCCTACTAGCGGCTGTGCTTCTGAACGGGCCTGCCCGTTGCCAGTGGGTTGCCATCGTCTTCTCCGTCCCCCGGAGACAAGCCGTTACACTCACGACCGACCGACGAATATACCTCCGAGCCAGGCCACCGGCATCGAAGGTGGGTGCGAGGCTAGGCCTCGAGGCGTGGGCGACATATGTCCATTAAACCTGATGTGGCCTGTTCGAGCGAATTTGAGGTTCACTCGCGCTGTTTTTGTGAACATTGGATAATAGTAAGCAAGCAACACACAGCATGTAGGGTACAGGTTTCACGGACTGCCGCCATCGGGTTTCTTGCCTGTGACGGAAGCGCGGTGAGCTATAGGAGTCGCGGTGCAAACAGCTTTAGGCCTTAGCTCACTATGGGGAACCTGCGCTGCCAAGGTGGCACTGCAGTTGTTCCATTCGGTGACTCAAAACTGCTTTTGTCAGCCGCTTGGGCCGCTGCAAACGCGAGAACACATTCTGCGCGATTAGATACCCGCGTTTGGCTGACAGCATTCATTGCCTAGCTTCCCTCGGCGTAGCCCAGATAGCTGACGCACGGCACGTGCGCCTTCGACAGAGCGCGGAGGCTCACGCCAATAAGCGCCTGAAGGTGGCGCGGAAAAGTACTAAGAGTACTACCCAAAACTGCTTGCTCTTCTCGCTAGGCAGTGTGTTATGGCGCTGCAATCGGCACCGCAAACTTCAGCGCAAGCTCCCCATAGGCAGGTCAGCTGTATAGGTATTGAGCCAGCGAGGAAACATATAAGGCCCGCTTTGCTCGCTGCCTCAAGGGAGTTTAGATATGCGGGCCTCCTGCCGTTTACGTCAGTGGCGAAAAACTCGTTCCGAACGGCGTTGCACCACTCGAGATATCCCATTCCTGCCGCACGTGTGATGCCTCCTCCCTCCGCAAGAGATTACTACTGACATTACAAGAGTGTGTTAGACTCCTCAACAGTTGATGGCCCACATAGCACGTGTCTGGCTTCTTTTCGTGTTGCTACCACTCACTAACGTTACATTAATTTCGCCCAATCCAGCTGCGTGTAGTGGACTCCAGAGTTTATTTACACTTCAGCAAATTTGCTCATGTCTTACATGTACTGCGCGTACACGAGTTATATAAGTTATGGCCAGATAACTCAGACGTGCGCGTAATATTTTTCATACTAGTACATACTTTTCTTTCAACAAACCTGTCGGTAACACCATTACGGGTTAAGAACATTTCAATTGTTTATTTTCATATATTTAGCCTTTCGTGATTATTTTTGCACGTGTCGTCGAATTCCCAGACGCTTGGAATTACATTACAGACTGCCCAACAATTTCATCCAAATCGCTCATTCTGTTATTTATTGCCAGTAATGCTTTATCTGTGCCTATGCAGTTTCTAACGTAGCAAACCTTCTCACATAGCGAAGTCATTCTTGATCCCCTTTAGGCTGCATGTGCTAATTGGCTACCTTTGCGTATACTTTCAAGAGGGCCTCTTGACCAGGCAAGGTGGACGTCAGTCCGGCTCTTTCGCAGTGTGCAAAGTTGCTTTCTTCTTTAAAATGCTTTCGGCTATATTTGTCTACACCGCAGCTTTCCCT
>JARKHS020008510.1:0-125714 GCA_030143305.2 Amblyomma americanum
TCAGCATGTGCCCATGATAATAATTGGTTTTTTGGGGAAAGGAAATGGCGCAGTATCTGTCTCATACATCGTTGGACACCTGAACCGCGCCGTAAGGGAAGGGATAAAGGAGGGAGTGAAAGAAGAAAGGAAGAAGAGGTGCCGTAGTGGAGGGCTCCGGAATAATTTCGACCACCTGGGGATCTTTAACGTGCACTGACATCGCACAGATTCAAGAAGCGGTATGTACGCTTCTGTGCGTATTACAATATTAGGAGCTTATTTGCTGTCTTGTTGAAGGCCATGGTTAGACAGCGCGTGCGTAAGTGGCGGTACTATACATGACTACGATCACGTTGACGATTTCGAGGGTGTTTCAGCATGTGCCCATGATAATAATTGGTTTTTTGGGGAAAGGAAATGGCGCAGTATCTGTCTCATACATCGTTGGACACCTGAACCGCGCCGTAAGGGAAGGAATAAAGGAGGGAGTGAAAGAAGAAAGGAAGAAGAGGTGCCGTAGTGGAGGGCTCCGGAATAATTTCGACCACCTGGGGATCTTTAACGTGCACTGACATCGCACAGATTCAAGAAGCGGTATGTACGCTTCTGTGCGTATTACAATATTAGGAGCTTATTTGCTGTCTTGTTGAAGGCCATGGTTAGACAGCGCGTGCGTAAGTGGCGGTACTATACATGACTACGATCACGTTGACGATTTCGAGGGTGTTTCAGCATGTGCCCATGATAATAATTGGTTTTTTGGGGAAAGGAAATGGCGCAGTATCTGTCTCATACATCGTTGGACACCTGAACCGCGCCGTAAGGGAAGGAATAAAGGAGGGAGTGAAAGAAGAAACGAATAGGTGCCGTAGTGGAGGGCTCCGGAAGGAATAATTTCGACCACCTGGGGATCTTTAACGTGCACTGACATCGCACAGATTCAAGAAGCGGTATGTACGCTTCTGTGCGTATTACAATATTAGGAGCTTATTTGCTGTCTTGTTGAAGGCCATGGTTAGACAGCGCGTGCGTAAGTGGCGGTACTATACATGACTACGATCACGTTGACGATTTCGAGGGTGTTTCAGCATGTGCCCATGATAATAATTGGTTTTTTGGGGAAAGGAAATGGCGCAGTATCTGTCTCATACATCGTTGGACACCTGAACCGCGCCGTAAGGGAAGGAATAAAGGAGGGAGTGAAAGAAGAAAGGAAGAAGAGGTGCCGTAGTGGAGGGCTCCGGAATAATTTCGACCACCTGGGGATCTTTAACGTGCACTGACATCGCACAGATTCAAGAAGCGGTATGTACGCTTCTGTGCGTATTACAATATTAGGAGCTTATTTGCTGTCTTGTTGAAGGCCATGGTTAGACAGCGCGTGCGTAAGTGGCGGTACTATACATGACTACGATCACGTTGACGATTTCGAGGGTGTTTCAGCATGTGCCCATGATAATAATTGGTTTTTTGGGGAAAGGAAATGGCGCAGTATCTGTCTCATACATCGTTGGACACCTGAACCGCGCCGTAAGGGAAGGAATAAAGGAGGGAGTGAAAGAAGAAAGGAAGAAGAGGTGCCGTAGTGGAGGGCTCCGGAATAATTTCGACCACCTGGGGATCTTTAACGTGCACTGACATCGCACAGATTCAAGAAGCGGTATGTACGCTTCTGTGCGTATTACAATATTAGGAGCTTATTTGCTGTCTTGTTGAAGGCCATGGTTAGACAGCGCGTGCGTAAGTGGCGGTACTATACATGACTACGATCACGTTGACGATTTCGAGGGTGTTTCAGCATGTGCCCATGATAATAATTGGTTTTTTGGGGAAAGGAAATGGCGCAGTATCTGTCTCATACATCGTTGGACACCTGAACCGCGCCGTAAGGGAAGGAATAAAGGAGGGAGTGAAAGAAGAAACGAATAGGTGCCGTAGTGGAGGGCTCCGGAAGGAATAATTTCGACCACCTGGGGATCTTTAACGTGCACTGACATCGCACAGCACACGGGCGCCTTAGCGTTTTTCCTCCATAAAAACGCAGCCGCCGCGGTCGGGTTCGAACCCGGGAACTCCGGATCAGTAGTCGAGCGCCCTAACCACTGAGCCACCGCGGCGGGGACATGTGCCCATGATAAAAAGCAAGTTTCGCACGAAGACAAAAATGTCTTCGCGAGTCTGGGGGCCGCATTACAAAGCAACTCTCCGACCGGTGTAACACAGCAATTATTCTTCTCTCCTATTCCGTCGTAATCGTCTGGTGCGACAACTGGTAGATCCGGGCTATTCAGGAGCGCGTGGCTTCGCTTGATGAAATGATGCAACGTGAAAGATTTAAAAAATAGGAGGAATCCAAAATCGCAGTGTCGCGACCCTGATTAAGATAAGACACAGCCAAGAACTCTTAGTAAGGAATCACTCTATGTGCGACAGGAAAGTTTCATGAACAGTTTTTTTGTTTTGTTCTGAAGCTCAATAATTTTTCTATATTGCACAAAAAAGACACAAGCCCCGAAATGGTTCCGTGATGTGAGTTACCTTCGATGCGCGAAACACTAGATCGATTCGTGTTTTTTCTGCAAGATATGTGCGTATTGTTACATGTACGCGGGAGGTACGAGAGGAACTGCGTTCAAAGCTTGGCACCACCGGGTACTCACCGGCCTTCTAATATTTTCAAGTACTTACCAGACACGTAATATCGAGTGCATGGCGCTCTCATGCAGTGCCGCACTGCTCGAAACTTATTGGGGGATCAGTTACTGTTGTTCCCGATAGTAGACGACTTTCTCTAGGCAGGGTGAGACGCTTGGATACGGCGCCACTCGGTCTCTGACCAAAGGCTATTATGCTACCAGAATGCGACAAAAGCAGCATTGGAAATCACCTGGTACAAGCAAGAGTACTTTATAGTGGTAATGTAGCCTGGATATCATGAGCTTTAAAGGCACCTAATGCAAACTGAAAGTATTATTCAACAGCTATAGAGCGATGAAAGCGACCAATATCGCCTCAATTTATGCCAGTTTGGTTTCATCCTGAACGTTTCTTTTTTTTTTTTCACGTTATGGATCAACATCTTAAAGGGACAAGGGCGCTGCCGCTTGAGCGCGTTCACAGGGACTGAATGGACAAAGCCAAACCGCTGACAGGAAAGCAGATGAATCGCGTTCACAAACGCTCTTCTGCAGGATGCACTTCGGATTTCACGCACTTCGTTCAAATTGAGCGAAAAACGTTTTTGCAGTATAGCTACTGTTGCAGGAAAGCAGGCCACTTGAGGATTTTGTTGACGTTCTACGACGTTGTTTCACGGATCCACACCACTCTTGTCGTATCGACATCCGAGCAAAGGCCTTTATAGAGCGACATCTAGCTGTTGATCATGCTCCGCCAGCCATGACCACGTTATTTCAGCAAAATTTCAAAAAACTTGTCTCTTTATATGACCTTGGGCCACCCTTGAAGATGCTTTTCTTCTCTTATTGTCCACACTGACACATTAACAGGCCAGCGGTTGTCAGTTCCGCTCATATTTATCTAAGTCTACAACGGTTCGAATGGTGGTGAGTAATAAAATGAAACTAAATAATTAGACTACGGCGAATAACAACGTACTCGCGCTAACAATCCGCTTCTCAGTTTCATTCCTATACGAAATATACAACGTGTTTCCAAAGTGATTGCCTGAGGTTATGTGTGACGTCCTGTACTTTGATTCTTGCAGGTTATCACGCTTGGGATAAATGAAAATCTTGCAGTTTGTAGTATGAAAAACTAACTCACTCGACTTTTCTTTATTTGATCTCAGCGCATGCTTGTGTGTAGTCTTGTGCGTGCCTGCAAAAAGAGGTTTCATAAACTAATGTAAAATCACCGTAACACCTATGGCATAAGTGCCCCCATTGGTTCTGGGTACTCATTAGAAGGTTCAAGAAATATAGGACGTGCAAAAGTAATTATCTCACTATGTTTCAGAGCATCTGCTGTTCAAATGAGAACTGCCGCTAAAAAAGATGGCAGTGTAGCAGAGAATATCGTCAGGTGCTTGTAATGACAAAATGACACTATACTCCGTTTCATACATAGCTGTCTACACAGCCAAAGGTACGGAAGTAGTCCGTCAAAAAACAACTAACAAAATGTGTCACTCCGCCTCGCGTCGTGGCTGAGTGGTACGAAGCGCGGGCATGTTTGTTCATTTTGTGAGGGGGCCCAGGTTCGATCCTCAGCGTAGGTTTGTTCTTTTTTTTATCTTTTTTCGGCGAATCTCTAGATAGAAAGTCTAAATGCGAGCCATATATAACTGGCCTTTTTTGTTATCAAAATGAAATGACTTCTTTAATAAGAAGCGTGCTGTTAACTTTTTCCGCAGGGAAACGAAAGTGAAGTGAGAGTTGGCAACGGACGTGCTGAGAGGCGCTGTTTTTCGGTGTTCACGGATTTTTTCGCATGCTGCACACAATGAATCATTAATTGTGGGGTGATAGAATTCAGTGTGGCTTCAATTATTTTACTCCGCCAGAAAGACCTTCTTTCTTAAACCTCACAACTGTCCGAGGGCTCACTCCGGTCATCTCGCCCACAATTGCGAGAACGTCACGCACAGTCTTCTCGGGGTGGAGCTTCCTTATGCTTGCGTAGACATTAACTATCACCGCCTTGCAGTCTTTAGAAAACCTTGGAGACTTCACCTTGGAAAAGAGGCGAACAGGAGATGTTTTCGAAGTCGAAGCGGGGGAAGAAAACAAGCGAGCAGGTGACAGCGACGCCATTTTCACAAACAGACCTGCCGGCTCAGCTGCGAAAACCTGATACAGCCGGCGCCTGAGAAAACGAAAAATCTGCGTCACTCGGTTCTGGAAAACATAAAAGAAAAATCAATCTATTTGCAAAATAAAACACTTCCATCGGTCTACTATAATATCAACTACTGTTCACTTTGCTTGTCAATTCATTTCTATTTTTATTTTTGACGCACTATATTATGATGCGGACGAGGATCGCAAACAGGCACCGTAGCCTTGGCTGCATAGACAGCTAAGTATGAAACGGAGTATACTTTTATAGACGTGAATAGTAGGAATTAAGCCTTACGACCACCCCTACAAGCATGCTCACAGCGACTCAAGCAAGTAAAGTAATGGGAAAAGTAGAAGAAAACTATTTCTTACGAGGCTTTGCTCTTCTAGGCTTGACCGTTGGAGCCTCTGGCAGGGGACACACAGTAAAGAAATGTTAATACTAAAAGAAGAAAAAAACTCGTGCACAGTCAGTGCTACCTGGTGAGCCTTGTAGTATATGCATAGCCCATTCAGAGCAGTTCGAAAGTAGGGATTCATCGACACTCCCGAATATAAGACATGACTCTACTAATGCAACCAATTGCACGCCACATTTTAAAGCAGGTATAACTGTAACAGATGAATTGACGCATTTTTTCTTGTCTGCGGAATTCTGCGTATCGTTTTTTGGGCAGCGGTTTTGTTTGGCGCATGGAGCCTGTCTGCAGTTTTTGGCAGTACCCAACGCATCCGACTATTGGCATGTGTGGCACCAGTGGTAAGTTTATATAAGAACAGGAATTTTTTTTCAAAGGTGTACTGATGCTATGAGGCAAGGCGATAGAATCATGATTGGAAAGAAGCCATAGTGTTGCTTCAAGCGGACCGATATCAATTATTGAACTCAACTCAATGGATCAACGAACAAAATCGGTAAAGTCCATGAATTCAGTTGACTTCGTTTGAAATTAAACTTGACCGTTACAAGAGTAACTGCTGCATATTTCCATTAACACATCACGCGATACATTGTAACTTTTAAAATTTTCTTAGCCTATATTTTTATCCCTCGTTTCTTCTGTGTTGATCTATTCAGTGTAAAACAACTCACTGCCGTTGCTGCATCAGTGCCTGATAAAATGTCAGGATTCGAGGCGGGGTCGCTCCAGGGAAAAAGAGGAACCGATGGCTTAGTTCTTCCAAATGTTATTGACGGCAGAAAAGCAGCTGTAAAAAATTCACTGTGGCAACTAATTACATTATGCCTTGTAATGTGATAGCATTAGAATCTGTTGATGCCTTTACCGGACGTGACGTCACTTTCATCCACAGCCCATGGGGATTACTTGACAGACGGACTCCACTTTTTTTTTTCAAATGGTGCTTCTTATGATATCGCATTAATAAACTTAACGTTCTGAGGTTGTCATGAACGCATGGAGGACATTTCTAGGATGCAGGAATCGACGGTCAGCGCCCTGTGACGCTGTTTGAACTTGTGAAAGTTCAGAAAAAAAACAGTGAAAGTAGCGGTAATAAAACTGAAGTATAGCACATACGGTGGGCGCCTATTGTAAAATAAAGAATATTTTTGCTTCATGTTTATCTAATTATTATTTTAAAATATTTCTCAAAACTCGATCTTTGGAGACACACAGGGCTCTCAATGAGCGTACCGAGAGCGGGAGACACGATTTTGCTGGAGTTAGCTTTAATATAAAATTGTTTTCTCAGTACAACGTGCGAAGCTCGAAATGGCCTGAGGCAGAAGCGCGAGTTTTAGCATAAATTTGAGCATTAAAAATTAGCATAAATTTAGAGAAACTGCATCATTTGAGATTTTTTTTAGGCGCTGCATAACCCTGACTGAAACTTCCCGCATGTCTCAAGCGTTATACCACTCAATATTACGTGTCAGTTATTAGTCGGGCTAATATGCGGCAAAAAGTCCTATTCTTTTCAAATGTAGTCTTCCATTTTCATTCGTGCAACAATTAACGACTTTCTTAAAGCTTCGGCACACGCTACAAGGAACACGACGTATTTCGGCGCGAGCGCTTGTGAAGAAGTCGATCCCAACTATTTAAGTTTTGCTGGCCAGTAAATGCACAGAGTAACTCTACACATGAGTAAATAAACTGACACCACATTTTTTTTCTTGCACAGAGATGCAAGGAGTGATAAAATAGCCATGTATTTTGTTTCTAAGAATACAGGTTTGCTTGTTTTGTTGCAACCTCCGTTCTCTGCATTAGCTTTGTGTCGAGAATGCTCTGAGCATGAGAACTTACCCATGTGCCGCCTGTTAATGCTTCCCTTTAGGCTCACAGATTCCACATCGCTCTGCGGCCCTAGGTCAGGGAGAAGAAAACCACATTATACTCCCCAAAACTCCAAAAAACGGCCAAATGCGTCATGTAAGCCAGCAAGACATGCAGCACTGGAAGAACATTTCTGTTTGAAATGCACTGTTGCTGAACTGTAGAAAGAATATCTTCTATTCTCTTCCATTTCTTAGTAAACCAAAATGACGTGCCGCCAGTGAATTGCGGGTCCCAGATAAAAACTATAATAGCGAAAACGCGCATGCGCAATGTGTGAAACGAAAATTTCGGCAGCTGCCTAGTGCGCTGAATAGACCTCTTCAGACTTTGGCTACCAGTCCGACCATATCGCTTAATTGCTTTGCAGATAGCGTTTTATCATTCGACTACAGTTTTCGTTCAGATAAGTTTATTTGCACATAATTCGCAAATATTGCTGTGGATGGAAAATGTCAGAGTAATAAACGACAGTGGCCGGGATACACAGTGCAGAAAATCAGGAGCAGACAGTTCTTAGTTCGCTTCCTTGCAAAATACTCAGCAGCTGCACACAATTAAACCATTTCTTGCGCATCTCATTGGGTGAGACTGAAATAAAAGAGGTGACTGAGAAGCGTATGCGACTTTCCCTATGTTGTCGTACGACCTGAGCGCTAGTCTTTCCCGCTTATTCGCAGTGTTAGAGAAGCCGGCTCCTCCGCACAGCTCATTGTTGAGATAGTCACTGCGTAAGGGGCTTTTGCGTTTAACCGCGTTTGAATATGTGCAGGTATTGTGTGCTGTTAGATCACAGAGCAGCGAACATGCGTTGGTAGATTGATCATTTCATAATTCTCCGTTTGCGTTGTCCCGGGGAGTGAACAATGCAGTGAAACCACCTTTCCATTTCTGACAGGATCTTTCTTGAAATAGAAGGTTTTTTTTTGGCTTGCCACGCCAAGAACATTTCCTGTTCACAGAACCTCCTTTTGGTGGATGCAAAAAGCTCGTTTTATTATTCTAAACATACAATTTGCTTTATCAACTAGTGCTTGACCCATATATGCTTAGTGTCCTGCATGTTAGACACCATTTTTTTTTGCGCAGTAATTCTAAAAGCTCATTGCATAAAATCTCGCGCCCGGCAGCTTAGGTTCGAAAGGTTCTAAACACTTCCTACGCAAGCGCTGCGTTGTGCATTTGTGCACTAAGAAAGAGCCGCCAGTCTTGCCCGGAAGCAGTGAGCAAGTTCGACTGCATCGACTACGGTGCAATTCGTACGAAAAGCAAACAACAGTTTCACATTGTAATAAGAAAACCACGACTCCTGATGAGAAATGAGGCGTCAGAGTCGGTGTCAAATGCTTCAAGCTTTGGCACGTGCATTTGGCAGTGCATTTTCATAACTGAAACGCGCAAACAAAAATAGGGAAGCAGGAATGAAGCAAACAAGAGAGAGCGCGTAACTTCAGCTAAGTTTTAGTTCGAAAACATCCTATTTATATAAGCGTCATAACAACACTTGGAAGAATGACTAACAATCTAAAACATTAGGTTAGTCTGGCATGCTGGCCTGTGTGGCGCAAATTTACATTTAGATAGGCAACCTCTTTTTTGGTTAGTAAGACTAATGCTTTACTGACGCAACAGTCTATTTTTTATAAAGGAAGCTTTCTTGAATTTCTATGCTAAGCAGAATCGTTCGTCGCCCAGTTATTTCTCATCTGCTCCGGGTTTCCTGGCTAAAAATAAACGCCTCCGCATTTTGTAAGTAAGTTCTCTTGGTTCTGGGAGGCGTAGGCATTTACTGAGTCCACGCCGCCATCACTACTAACAGCAACCGGAGCCGGAACAAAGGCGTTTAGCGATGTAGGCTAAAGAAAGGTAAACAGAAAAGCGAACGCATTGCTTACAATTTCGAATCTCAACGTTGTCGTGCGCATCGTGAGAGTCGTAAGCGCCCATGGCTCCATCTGCAAAGAATACGGAGACAGCACCAGGACATAGCGCTAGCCAAATGTATAACGGTAGTCGAATCACTGTAAGTGAAAAGGCTGGACGCCATGCCAGAATTATTGGTGAATCTGAGAAGGGAGAACTTAGAAGGGAGTGAAGGCGGGGGGGGGGGGGGGTATCACTGTCGACACTCATTTAGACCGGTTTCTCATTCCCTCAACCTTTGTGTTGTGAGTGTTCGGCCTTAGTGCCTTACTGTCAGAAAATCTTTAGTACCTTTACGTTCTCTAGTGCGTGTAACACTCATACCTATTTCTGTTTTGAAAAGATGGCAACTTTGGAAAACTGGCAGCCTGTACGCAGGTTTCAGCAGTTATTGAACCTGAAGTGCAATTTTTCCCCCCGCAAACCTTAGGCCGTCCTTTGATCGATGTACTCTTATGCCATAATGCCTAGTATTCATTGCAGCTTTGCTACAAATGGCAGCAATACCCTGTAAAACATGCACAGGAGATGCACTACGTCCTCTTTTCTCTCACCTAAATGGTGCTAAATGAGTAAATGGTGCACGTGCAAGATAGACTGCGTAAAAAAGGCTTATCGATGCAATCAAAAAAGGAACTGAACAAGACGTGCTAAAACTGATATGAACTTAAGCCGGATATCAGGGCAAATGGTCTTGCTTTTAAGAAAGGCGGAACGTTACTGTTTATGAAACAGTTGAAGCTGGCGGCAAAACACAGCTGCAGAGAACGTAATAAAAGCTTGCTATACAGTCAAACTGAGGGCCCTTGAGGCTATCATGAAAAAATAAAATAAACACTTGTCTCTTTTTGTTTACCTGGAGAGGTTAGTGTTAGCAGTATCTAGCGAAGCCAAGCAGCTGTGTAGCTCTTAACAAGAAAATCAACATCTAAGCAGTCGCGGTAAAATCGGCGCTCCTCTCATAGAAAAGCTGCGTAGTATTCGCCACAACAGTGGCTACCAAGTGCCGTAAAGACACCTGACCGCCACGGTGACAGAGAAATGCTTGAGGGTCCTACTTGGCATCCTGGAATGGAAGCTCTGGTGGATGAAGAACCCGAACACGAGCGACAGGACGATCGCACAGAGCACCACCACCAGGCTCTCCCATGTGATGAAGCTGCCGAACGGTCCCCTGCGTGTAAGAATCGAAGGATCGACTGGCGTCCAACTGCCGCGCACAGCTCGAGGTCTTGGTTTCGCTGGTTGCACGCTTCACGTCTTGTTGGAGGTGAAAGCTTTCAACTCCTATAGGCACACGTGCAGGGAACGCATGGCTGGTGGGATGAATTTTTAGAGCGCTAGCTCTTAGTAGCTCGTTCTTCGCGTTAGCGTAGTCGTCGGCATCCGAAGCGCCTCCTGCCTACGTTGGCAAGGGGAAAAGTTGAGAGAGGGAAATCAACTCACCATATTTAAGGGAGAAGAGGCAGAGGGTTAGTGGGAGAGGACAGAGGGAGAGGTAGTGGTAGGCCTCGGGTGGCGAGGTAGCGAGAGAATATGACGTGACGGGTGGCCTGTTGGCTTGGGCGTCCGCCTCGGCTGTGGGTGGTCTTTGGTTCGAAACCGACCGACAGTCAAGGATGGGTGCAAGCTGCCCCTGGCGCCCAGCTTTCTAAGGGGTTTGCGCTCGAAAGAGGCTCCACATATCGCTCTGCACTCTTTAGGAGCCAAACCCAGTTTCGAAAACCTCGGCCTGCAAAAGCGGTTCGTGATCCAAGAGAGCCACAGCCAGCGAACAAACGCCACACAGGAAAGAGTACACGTACACAAGACTGGTTCATGTTACCGTATAGTTCATGTTGATTGGTGTTATCGTGTTCACTCGGGGGTTCAAATTCAAATTCGTATCACTGCAGTGATGGACAAGCCTGCATTCATCTCTGGCTGTCTCACTTTGAGAGAAAAGAAAACACACACGGCTGATGGGATGAATTTTTAAAGCGTTAGCTCTAAACATGTCTGTGAGAAATTTTTTGCTATCATACCACAGCTAGCGCTCAGACATTCGCGTTATGCGTTCCTAACTGTCCTGTGATTTTTTTTATATTTGCCAGTACGGTGCTGCAAGAGAAATGCAAGACTTTGTTCCTTTGATAAAATTCAGCCGTGCTGAGTGCCGAGGGCATGTGTCCACATGTCCGACTCGTGCCAGCGAGTTGCCCCAAAATACTTTTTTCTTCTATAGCCGCACAGATGGCTTTAAGACACCCCATAGTGCAGGAGGACTCAAGCTATTCGACACCTCGGGGTTCATTAACGTGTGTGCGGTCGTCTTTGCGTGTTCTTCCACCGAAAGGCAGTTCGCCGCGACCGGGAACGAGCTCACGACTTCGAACAGAGGCCGAATTCCAAAGGCCCCCTCGGCAAGTTGTGTGAATGTGCGAACTTTGGGCTCCATTACAAGCTGCACTCGATGTTTTCTGCATGACATAGTAGCTCAGGTGCACAGGGGTGTACAACCCTGACGTTCGTGTAAGTTGCTCGTTGTATGTAAGTGAGGGAACTAACAGCTCGCGTGCCGGGTACGTGACGTAGTAACAAAATCAGCAATGTGTGGTCAGTAAGAGGGGCCCGCGTGAGCGTTTATGGGCCTTGAAAAGTTGTTACAAACACTTACGGTCTTCGGCGGAGCCCTGGAATAAAAAAAAAAAAAACTCTTTTAAACAAGAACGCTTATCAGGACGGTTCAAGTGCCAGAACGTGAGCAGAGACAAGAAAATGCTCCCACGCGCACTATAAATTAAGTTCATGCAACTAGCGAAATCGAACAGCGAAGCGACACAAACACGTGACTGCGCTGCTACAGAGGACAACGGCGAGGCGATGCCGGCTGACCGTCGCTATGTATCGGTTGAAGTGGCAATGAAAGACGCCATAGGTTAAAGGAGTCGATCAAGCCAAATGCAGGGAACTTTCACAAGAAAACGTTACATGACTGAGGATTTCCTATCCTAAATGAGTATCCCTCTTTAGAAGCTTATATAAGCCGCCGTCTTGTACATTCGAGGTTTCAGTGCTTGTGTAAGCAGCCATCTGTCTCTTTGTCTATTTAGTTGTTTTAGTGACGTGTGAGTTAAAAAAATAAATAGCAGACGTTGTTCTTCCCCGAACCCCCTTTTTTATCGAGCCGTATTCTCTCGGCAGACTCTCACTGGCGCAAAGAAAGCTTTCTGCTTACGACTTGCAAATGATGGCTCATTCCCGAATAAAAGCGTCATGATCAAACGCTGCGAAACTACAGGTGCACCGATATGTGCATCACTTATGACCATTAGAGCTATGTGAAGGCAAGTATTATTATAGCTCATTTTCAGGAATTATCACAACTGTGTATAAAGGAAGATTTTTTTCGCTGATAAACAGGCTCATTTGCAATTCATCAAGACACTGCGTATAAAAGCAAAGTCAGCAAGCGGCAGAAGCGATAGTTCCTCTAAGGTAAAGCTTACACGTTAATTAAGATAATTTCGGGCCCGCCAGCTTGCGACACTGCGCATATCATTGAACCGTTCCAACATCCTCCGACAACGCATGCAATATCGCTTTCGTCACATATGCGTAGACAGCGTGGGGAGTTGACTTCGTATAGAGGTAAGAGAGTGCACGAAGCTCAGAACATCTTTCTGCTTGCACATATACCTTGCATAGACGACAGAGATGAACCCAGATGAGCCCTGCTAACTGCGACCAGCGTGTTAAGAAAGGAAATATTTGCGCTCTCCGTGGACGAATGGGTGAAAGCTGCACGCAGCTTAGCTCGAGTGGGAACTTTGCCATTGTGAAAGCGAAGCTAAGAAAGACGCCAATTACTAAAGGCACTCGCTAAGGAGGACAGTAATTGCCAAGCGGATTAGTTTCATCTGCCAGTGCAGTCGCCTAGTAATACACTCTGGGGGGCTAGTTGGTGCATAGTTTTGATAAAAGACGATGCGCAAAACAGACAACGCAGGAGCAAGACAGGCGAGACAAGCGCCTGCCCAGTACAGTCGCGGCTGCGCTTAGCGTCACATCCCCCACCAGCTCGAGACCCAATTACTGACTCGTTCCGAAAAGCGGATGGTGCGAGCTGCCCATGATGGACGACGAGCTGCTGCTCCGAATGTCGGCGAGAAGGCGGTGCATGTTGCGGGCTCCCTCCTGGCCTCTCCGAGGAGCGTGGAACCTCCGGCTGCTGCCGCCGCCAGCGGGGGCTCGCGAACGTGCACGAGACCCGAGGGCGCTTCCTGGCGGGCCTCGCTAAGAAAGGAGGCGGCAGCACTACGGAGCAGCGCGACACTTGCCCTTGCCGGAGAAGGCGGCCACGGGTTTGGTCATGGCTCCGCTTGCGAAAGGCCCGGCCATGGCGATGCGGGTACGAAGCGGGCGCCGCGAACTTTTACTTCATCGGGCACCGCTCGAGGCCCGCCTGCGATGAGGAAGAAGGAATGGCGAGGCCGGAGGTGGAGGAAGGAGGACAGAAGCGTATTTTACGTTCAGCGACGGGACATCGTTTTTCCTAGGCTAATTCCATATTTTAATGTACATTTTTGTTTTATACCATTAAGCAGTGGTTATATAAATCATCATCATCATCATCACCATCATCATCATCATCATCATCATCACCACCACCACCACCACCACCACCACCACCACCACCACCACCACCACCACCACCACCACCACCATCATCATCATCATCATCATCATCATCATCATCATCATCATCATCATCATCATAATCATCATCATCATCATCAGCCTCGCTATGCCCACTGCTGAACAAAGGCCTCTCCCATGTCTCTCCAATTAACCCTGTCCTGTGCCAGCTGCGGCCACGCTATCCCCGCAAACTTCTTAAGCTCATCCGCCCACCTAACTTGCTGTCACCCGCTCTATACAGTAGTTATATATACTAGCTATATAAGCATTGAAAGCCTCATCGGAGAAAAACCCGGCGGTATTTGGCGTCGTGACATAAAATTCGTTGATTGTTCGACAAGATGTGTGACGTCATGATTCCGTTTGATATGGCCGAGAGCTGATTGGTCAGCCGGATGTGCGACGTTATAACAACCCGTAACATGGTTGAGTTGGCAGGTGGGCTGGTCACGTGACATGGCCGAGTGCGGTGGCGGTCTCGGCGGTAATTGGCAGCTGCGCTTAGTTGTGTAAAGACGTGCCGAGACAGCTCCGCGTATCAGGTTGGAATAGAAGCAGAGTCAGCGCCGCATGTGTCTACCGTAGTAAGAAATCCCCGCAAGCGCAAAGAGTGACCACTGAAGTACGTCGCTGAAGTTGGAGTATCGGCGGAGGCACAGGCTCAGCGCATCAGACGAGCAGGAATGACGGATGAGGAGAAACAGGCCTAGTGGACTTCACACTTTAATGCTATCGCATTTTCAACATGCAATGTAATTAGGTGTCCCCTAATTTTTTTTCCGTCTTTCTTGAAGACTAATGACAAAGATGGTTCCATGTGACTAAAATGATCTGTTACGGAGCTTACCATCCCATAATTACAGCTTTATACATTCAACTGGTCCGAAGATTAAGGACACAGGGTAGCCTGAAATCAGGAAAGAAAACTGTTTTTCTAGCAATCTATATGACTGAAACCTTCTTTCCTATTACTGAGCTACACGCTTATCCTTCATCAAAGCCAGAGCAGCCCGGTTTTCGAAACCAAACAGTGGGCGGTCACGCCAGAATTTTTTTGGAGCTTGTACTCACTGCCGTTTCTGCTTTAAAAAATGATGTCGAAAGCAAAGCTGCGAACTATACTGAGCTCAGCTCATTCATTACGAGCAGTAGAGCAAACCAAGAAAGGCTAGAAAGAAAGGGCAAAACGCGGTTTCCGCCCGGCGGCTAATAATAAAACTATCGATTTCGTTTACGGAGCATACGGTCCAGAGACTTTTGTCCCCGGATGTACGTGGCATGCTTTGTTTAACGCTGGCAAGTTCTACTATGTACCTCGTGCGAGTAGCTTATTCCTATGTGGTTATTTTGAAAGTTTCTTTTTGATTTTTGTTGGGGACTTAGAAAACATGGGAAAGGCTGTTTGACCAAGTATATACACAGGTTTGCTACTGAAAGTGGCGCCTGTCACGTGCTGTGTGTCGAAAAACCACAAAACTTGATGTGCGTACAAGAGCCCGATGAATGAGCCTTTTGTGCTGGCTTATTACTTGCACAATCAACTTTTGGCACAACAAATTTTCTTTTCCACGAACTTGCCAAGTCAGACATTCTCAAGAAGTGCCTAGGCGGGCGAGACCATACTGACAACTAGACATTTAACCACTTTGTCTTGAAAAGCCGTTTAACCACGTCGTCCCAACTCCGAATCACTGTATATGATGTACGAGTATGCGTTGTCAAATCTACCAGTAATTTTTCTGTCTGTAACTGTCATTCCTCCTTCCCGACCCCAAGGTGTGAAAGAGTGGTGTCAAAGAAAAAAAACAAATCAAATACGAACCGAGTACTGAACCAACCAAATGGAATACGAATTAAATATTTGTGTGATTATTCGATACATGTGCGCGTATCCGCATGAAACGAATATTCATGCGAAACAATGCAGAGCTAGTGGTGGCGCTAAAAGTCGTGGTGTTGATGTTCTAGCTTAAAAAAAAAATTCTGAACACTGATCTCCACTAGAGGCCACGCAACACAAAATTAGTATATCAACAAATGACTTATTGCTACTGATGACGACAGCGAAGTAGCGCCAAATCTTGACTGATGAGAAGTCCGAGAGCTTGAGCATCCGGTATTGAACACGAAGGCAGGGCTTACTAAACCTGGCATTGCCGTGTAGCGTCTCCCAATCTTGAAGGACATATGTACGACCATTATGAACGATGTTTCACGAATGGACCGAGGGGCGGCGCTGAATCCTCCTTCTTGCGCAGACCGACCGCGCCAGCATGTTGTGCGGTGTCGGAGCGGGTCTTGTTAATTCAACAGTTGTCGAAAAAAACTACGGCGTGCCCTGTATTCGAACTGCATATCAATTTATTCGAAAGCTATTAGAAAACTTTAGTACGGATTCGATTCATTTCGCATAATTTTGAACACGCATTATTTGATTTGTTCGAGCGAATCGAACAAGAGGATATTCGATTCCTTATTTTAAAAAAAATTAATACTCGTACGCTCTTAATACTGCCACATTTTCGGTAATGCTGGACTCGGGAATAGAGGCCTCCTGATGTAGCTAAAGTCCCAATATGTCAGTCACATCTTCGCCTTCTTCACTGCTTCTTTGGGAAAGGAAACGAGGAGGTGATTCATGGCTAGTTTCGCAGAGTGTGACCGAATATTGAAGTAGATCCCGAAATTGTTCGAGATAATTTTTAATGTGCGGTGCCTCCCACATGTCTGCTGATTTTACTTTCACTGAACACACTGAACACAAGTCCTTTCAAATTTTCTTAGTAAAAATGACTCTACTCCTATTTAAACTATGTTGGCGTATTTTTGAAAAAAAAAAGCATATTTGTTGCTTAAAAAAGCGGATTTAAAAAAAACGGAACATTTTTTTCTGGCACCAAAATTGAAAACCATAACGTTACGACTGAAACAGTCTACGTGATCACATCCTGGAATTAGAAGGTGGTGGTCTGGCCTCCGGGATACGTGACAAAAAAAAAAAATCTCCCTTCACCGTAATTTGCTTGCAAAAACGGCCGTTAGTGGCGGTATCTATAATTCATATTAAATCTTTTCCAGTTTATAAAGTCTCCGTTATCATTTACAGAAATCTCTCTGTCATTAGAATAAGGTAATACATCGATACGAGCCAACTTCAGTTCAATTAGGATAGAATAGAACTTTATTTACATCACTATACATGATGTAGGAGGCCTGCAGAAAAAGCTGCCAGAAGCCAGCTTGACAGGACCGCAGGCCCTCTTGCATTGGCAGTACTCAGTGGAGATAAATAGCACCTAAGTAATAACAAAATAAATCGTGGGTACAATGCATGGAATAATACGAGGTGCATACATGATAACTGAATAATGGCATTACATACAACTACATTTCTCATGCAAAAAAACAAAAGAAAAACAATAAACAAAAATGTGTACTACATTTTGAAAAACTCGCGCAATGCCTTGAACGTAATTTTTTCAATTTGTATATTTCGAGCTTCTAAACTGTTCAGTATCCTTTGCAGTTTGTTCTACAACATTTGAAGGTCGTATGTTCTGCTTGTTTTAACCTTCCATGGCTCGAAATGGCGTGTATTGTAAGTCTACAAATTTCTTTGTAGTTTAGCTATTTCCTGAATAAAACCTTTATTATATTTACCATCTTGTTTGAAGAGTTTGCAAAGCCGGTATTGGTTAGGGCGCTCGACTACTGATCCGGAGTTCCCGGGTCCGAACCCGACCGCGGCGGCTGCGTTTTTATTGAGGAAAAACGCTAAGGCGCCCGTGTGCTGTGCGATGTCAGTCCACGTTAAAGATCCCCAGGTGGTCGAAATTATACCGGAGCCCTCCACTACGGCACCTATTCTTCCTTTCTTCTTTCACTCCCTCCTATATCCCTTCCCTTACGGCGCGGCTCAGGTGTCCAACGATATATGAGACAGATACTGCGCCATTTCCTTTCCCCAAAATACCAATTATTATTATTAAGCCGGTATTCGTAATAGTTTGTGGCTGGAATAACGTTGTACTTCGTGAATAACGCACGCGTATGAGAGTGCACTGGAACATTTTGTACAGCTCTTAAAAACTTTTTTTGCAAAATGAGCAACCTTTCAATGTTGGATTCAGTAGTTGTTGCCTATACCAAATGACAATAGTTCAATCTAGAGGAGAAAAGGCTATTGTAAATTAACATCAAAATGTGGCGAGGGAATACATGACGATTTCGAGATTTCAGTCTCCCTGAAAGGAATTGATATATAGCTCCAAATTCCACGCGCATCTCGCAGTTCATGTCTCTTGGTCGCTTGCTTTCACGAAAAACTTAACAAAAAAGGCACGAACCTCTAGCTCCAATTTTCTTTCCTAACGTCAATACAAACCAAGAATAGAAGCTCCAATGATTTAGGTGTGCTTCGAGGTAAACGTGAAAGTCCTGGATTGACTGACTGACATGTTGATGTACTACTCTTTTCTTTCTGCAGCACCTGGGAACGCAGCTAGAGGTTCGAGAATTTTCCTCGAATGGAACGCTTTCTCTGCGCAAGGCTGGTCAAATAGTTACCGATAATCAGGACGCATAGGGACCACTGCCAAGTTGTCGAGGATCTAGAGGTCGTGAGTATTTATTATCACCAACGTCCTCATCACGGCACAGGGTCTCGGTTCAGAAACAAATGCGCTCAACTCATTTTGAGGTGTGCCAAACATCGTTTTTCATTTATTCTCACCAGTGTTACTGCATTCAAAAATTAATACAATTCCTAAATAACGGTTTGATTGGATCAGCGAGTGGTGACTGGCTGTTGAAAATATGCGTGCTTTATTTACACTTAATGCATAGGGCGCATCATTCCTTTGGCGCATCATTCCACACTTTTAAGGTGTTTCCTACGAAGCTCGTTAAGCGAATTTATATCCGGTTCCAAAAGAGTCTATGACTTACAACTGTTTGCATTCATATTAAAGTTTTCACTTGATTTTTATGTTTGATACAGTGGTAGTTAAGTGGCAGTCGCTGCGCGCCTACAAATGGCCAGCTTGCAGTTTTCAAAGGAACGTTCTTATATTTTTGATGTTATTGTTATCGTCTTGCATATTGTTATTACAAATATCAAAGTGGCATCAGTACTATCTTCCAAATGATAATGCTTCCGGCCATAGTGCCAGTTTTTGTCGATATCTTAAACTCTTTCATTTTGCGTTTCTTAGCGTCACTTTCAACATTGTTCATTTTTCTTATATCGTTATTTTCTGCTTTAGTACCTTGACATGAGGCTCGATGAGATAGTACAAATCGCATTCCTTTGTCAATATACCTTCAGTTTGAAGCGGCACGGAGGTATACCAAGTGCTTTTCTCGACTCAGGACAGCCGACATCTTGAAGGATGCCTTCAGATGACGAGAATCATGACAAGACCCACGAGGAAGAGGCCAAGGTTGAGTCTAAGGCCGACGAAGACAGCAGTGAAAAAAAAGAAGAGGACAGTGATGAGTCTAAGGACGACGAAGAGAGCAACGAAAAGAAGGAGACCAGAAATGAGTTTAAAGAGTCAGAAACGAAGCCTGGCATTCACCTTTACAACCCTGTAAGTCGGCGTCATAAAACACGCATGATAAAGCGCTGGCATGTCCCGGCCGGTGTGCCGATCTGTCGTTAATTTACAAGTCGGAGCTGTGTCCTCACCCTCATGAGTATAACTGCTTTCTTGTTTAGTTCGCTAACACTATTTATTACTTAAAACGACATTAATGAAAGCTTTCCCGGTGATTAGGCGTAGAAATATAGAAGCGACGAGCAGTGAAAAGTTCTCCCCGAAAAACACGTTCAGTAGTTAGCTGATGTACGAGGGTTCCTTGACAAAGGTATTAGGCTATAGTGGTTAGGTGGTTGTGGGGCATGGTTTACGAGAAATACCATGTGAAATGAACTGTGATATCGAGCGAAGGTGGACACGAGAGAAGAAAAAAAATGGCTTGAAAATAAAACAATGTCACTCTTTTCCTCACCTTTTTATTTCTCCTAACATATATAACGAGCTCTCCACAAACTCAGAGCTCTTAAAAATACTTTATAGCGTGCTTGTCTGTTGACAAAATAATAATACTTACTGTTACGTCCGCTTCAAATCACAACGAATCAGGATTAATGAAGCAGAAAGTTAATAGCTTTCAGTACTAAAAAATAACGAGGGGCAGAGAAGAGCACATATGAGTTAGAAATAATAAAAGTTCTTTCTTCGTCTTACCAAGGTCGGCTCACATGAGTCGTACTAACTCATAAGGTGACGTCAGAAAAACACCGCGCTTTGCCTTAACGTTAGTATTTCTTAAAGAGTTTTGGCTAAAATATTGCAGACGTCAACGCAGCCTCACTTTTCAGCAAGGGCAGGCTATTCAGCAACTGAGCCAGCCCTTTTTTTCTGAACATATAGCAGGCGTCCCAACCAAATGTAACCAACCTTTCAAAGACGGAGTACCCTAAGCAAGTGAAACGAACCCAGTGCTGTTGAGAGCCGTGTGGCCAAGTCTGCAGTTATTTTTTTTCGTTTTGCAATCCTTAGTAATTAGTTGGGACTACCTCACTATTTCTTTAAATATTAACTCCGGGAAAAAAAAAGGTAAAAAAGAAAACCTATCTTGAAAAATAGCCGGGGAAATGTTTGCAACAAGCTATCGTTTACCTAATCTCTTATAACAGCTCTAAAAGAAAGCGCACGAAATTCAAAACCTACCACATGACCCCGGTGATGCTTGATAGCCCAGAGGTGATGTCAGAGAGAAAAATCCGGTTATTTCGTATCCCGCGCCCAGTACAAACACAAACCCTGTGGGACACAGCGTTCCGAAGATAAGTGGATTTTTTTTTCTCCGGCAGCGCATCTTGGGACACTCAATATGCACCACTGTAAAGTGGTGCGTTTCGCTCGCCTTCGTTTAGGGCCGTTGAATAAGAAAAAAGATACTTAAACAGTATCGGATTGCAAACATTTCAATAGGGTGGTTTTCAAGGTGATGTACAGCTTTCGAACTGACACTTTTACTGAAGGCAATGTTACTAACTAACTAACTAACTAACTAACTAACTAACTAACTAACTAACTAACTAACTAACTAACTAACTAACTAACTAACTAACTAACTAACTAACTAACTAACTAACTAACTAACTAACTAACTAACTAACTAACTAACTAACTAACTAACTAACTAACTAACTAACTAACTAACTAACTGACTGACTGACTGACTGACTGACTAGCTAACTAACTAACTAACTGACTAACTGACTGACGAGCTAACTAACTAACTAACAAAACAACAAACAAACAAACAAACAAACTAACTAACTAACTAACTAAATAACCAACTAATATTTCAGAACGAAAAAGTACTGCAGACTAGGCCACAGGCTCTCAAGAGTATTTAGTTGATTTCGCTCACCTATGACACTCCTTTTTTTTAGAAACTTGGTGACGTTTAGCTGTAGCATTACATTTACATAAGCAGGTTACATTTTTATACGCACGCGGCTGGTTCTCCGTGCGTGAATCAGCGTGCTTGGCGTTCTTGTGTTTACGAAAACCTTGCCTAATGGAGGGTTCTTTCACAGGTTTCGCGCCCTCACGATACTGGAGTTGAGGTTAGCATATTAACCAAAGCATAACAACACATATGGTTTGCAGTAATCAAAACGCAAGACGCAATAATCTCAGCAAAACGACCCGTTATATGTTGTCTTTCTTACTGTTCCACTTTTGCTGGTTCATACTCTCGCTTTTTAGAAAACCCCAGTAGAACTGCACCTCCCAGGAGGCATCCACAAGTTCAGGGATGTTTTCATGGAAGCCACGTTCCGGAAGGACATGAAATCGTATGCTACTATTTTTTTTATCCTTGGACCAGGCACTTTAGACTATATGGCTTACACAAACCACAAGGCCAGTTGCGCTTTTACTGTAGTGCTCAAAGTAATAACAAACTCAACTTCACCTGTTTTGTTGACAAAAGCGCTGTGCTTTGCGGACGTATTCCCTCAGAAGATATGCGAGACAGAAGTGGGTAGTGTTATTACCTCAGTAATGGTAACAACTACTGCTCTTGACTATTATGTGTTAGCAATATCGTACGTAAGAAAAAATATGAACACTATGTACTCATGTTTGAAGTAGCGTAGATGCGATGCTCTAGAGGAAGCGAAATTAAATTCAGCTGCTTTTAACCTTCGTTTCAACTGTTAGGCATGCTCTAATGACTCCGAATTCTGATGTCCCTCTGTTTAATCTCTGCTACACTCTAAACACAAATACGCCTATAAGTGCTTTCTTTAGCGGCAGTAATACCTTGTTGAGATCTGCCTTCGACGCAGTTACACGGACCAAGTGACAGTAGTTAATATGCGAGAGTAAGGGATGTCGACTGCGCCCCTTCCAGCGTGTCCTTCGAGCACTGGTGGAGCGCGTCGATGGACATGCCCCTCCTGGAGCTGTTCACTGAACAGTACAAGCCGGGTGCCTTGAACCACACGCTGGATGACTACTACCTGAGGCGCTACATGATACCGGAGACCACGTACGACTTCAAGCTGGGCAGCACGCACCAGCTGCAGTTCCACCTCGACACTGACCAGGGAGTTCCGCTCTTCTCGGTTAGTCGCGTTTCAGCGGTAGTTGTAGTGGTGTTGTTTTTTGTAGCGCGAGCTACACTGGCCGAGGTTCAGCAGTTTCGCGTGGCTCCTGGAGAGCCGTGCTGCGCATGTGCGAGGAGCAGTGACGTCATACGGCGCACAGCTGGCGCGCCGGAGCCGCTGCCGCCGCCGTTGCTCGCGCCTTGCCGGTTTGCGCATTCCAGAGGAGTGAAGTCATAGCCGCGCCAGACGCACTGGCGCCGGCGCGGGCCCAGCTGTGGGCCTCCGTTGTGCAGTAGCCAAGTCTGACGCTGCGCGGGAGCCGCTTGATAGCGCTGATAGCTTGATAGCTTGGAAGCTTGATAGCACTGTGGACAGTGTATAGTTGGCACCGCTTGTTGATAGTATGTTTCGCTAACCCGACGCTTAGGAAATTTTTGCTAGAGCAGCGGTAGATTTAAGCCCCCCTCCCCTTTCAGCGATAAATTTTCGACAGAGAGGAGTCCTAACTTTATCAGATAGAAAGAACCTGGGCATGAAACATTTGGAGACACATCGAGTATGTATCAAGTGTGTAAAAAATTCACGTACCTCTAATGTGGAAGTTGGCTAAAGCTGGGAAGTACGCCAGCCCTTTTTTGATATGTCCCATAAGGTGATGTTGAGGTAAGCAATCATGACATCCATGAGGCCGCTGCATAGATACTCAACGTATGTCGTTGCAGCGGGAGTTGGTGGAGAGAGAAACAAAATTTCAATCACATTAATTTCTGCAGCGATCTTTAAACTGCACGAGACAAGTAGGAGCCCTTCATTAAGACCAGATTTCTCATCGTGAGTATTTAATGTAAGAAGCAGAAAAACCGTGAGAAGCAAGATGGTCTTGGCAGAGAACTTGAGGGCAGACGTTAGCGGATATTGGAAGTGGATCAGCGCAATTGATTCCCGAAAGGTATTTAAAGCTAGTCCGCCTTTTGTACATGAAAAAAAATACGTACGGGGTTTCGAAATGTTCCCATTCTAAGTCTTGCAACCCTGGAGGTGAAAGCGGTCATATCTGATTAGGGATGCTGGCAAGGCAACAGCAGCACTGAATTGGGTCTAATTACATGGTTGAGCGTGCAAGCGTGATTATGGTGGAATTACTAACCTATTATAGGTGCTTGATGCAAAGCTATTTAGCCGAAATGTCTTGATTGAAACATACAGACGAGTTGCGAATGTCTGGATGGCTGTGTCTCCTTCATGAAGAAAGGCTTCGCATGGTGCAACTGACAAAACGGACCGTTTTATTTCCCTGTTTCGCATTAATCGAACTTGAAAAACGTGCCATGCTCTTGCGCAGTACTCATTCGCACTCTCATGTGGTGGACCATGTTGCATATTGTCAGCCCCGTCTGACTGGTTCTTTTAATCTCAGGTCCGGATTGACGGCAAGAACACCATGTTCGAGATTCTCGACCGGTTTGAGGATGCGAGTAACTACGACCGCTTCTTCATAAAAGGTGGCCTCGATGTCAAAGTGATACGGGCCATTTATGAGGACCCTCTGGTAAGAACGTCGCCACTTTGCGCCTAAAGTACGTTTTGTGTGTAGGCTGATGCGCAACTAGTCCAGCTGTAGGAACAGGAACAGCGTAATGAAAGATGGAAGGAACAAGAGAGGTGATCAGGAACTTGACACCTTTGTTGCGTTTAATACACAATAGTGCACGCCAAAGAGCTTGAAAGTAAAAAAAAAGTTCAAAATAAAAAAGGACATAAAACTTGACATTGGAATGAAATCATGATTCGTTATATAACGAACTGTAGAAAAGAAAACAAAACGACAGTCTGTGGTGACAATCGACCTAACAAACACCCCGACGTTGTGCGTTAAGCATACTGCTAATCACGCTATGCGCTGATTCCGAGTTTGTACAGTCGTTGCCAAAAGTAAGCGGGCTGCGTGTTTGCTACTCAGTCGTATATTGAAGCTATCATGCCAGCCCTCAAGGCTTAATTCTCTCTGTGGTAAGGAGAACCCTGGTCCTCACCTTCCGAGAACTTTTTGATCTTCAGGGCAGGTACTGGCTCTACTATTCGAATGAGAAGCAAATCATGCAGCCTGGTTACTTTTGGCAAAAGCTGCACTTAAATTGCGAAGCATACAGTAGCGCCTAACACTGCTTGACATGATTGCAGAAGGGAAATTTTGCTGCTGTTGTGAATTCGAGATAAAAAACAACTGACGACCCGACAGCGCTATGTGCAAGGCGCAGCCCTTCCAAAGACCGCATCCTAACTTAGCGCGCTCGCTTAATGCGATTACAGTGCAGGAGTCAGCCGAAGTATTTAGGACGCCATGTGAGCCGGAGCTTGATGTGGCAGTGGCTACGTTTAACACGATAAAACATTCTCTGCGGGCCGACATTTCCTTCGAATTTTTTTTTGCATTTTTCTTTCAGCCTGTGCCTGTGTGTGTGCCACTCAGTTCGGCTGGCATCCTCGAGGGAGACCGTTACGAAATTAAGGCGAAAAACCCGAGGAACGCCAAACAGTTGAGTATCGAGCCATTTGAAAGTTGCTGAGCCTCTTACGAAAGCACTTGTTTCGATTTTCTTGACCTGACTCTTGTAGCTCAGTGCGTACCTATCAAGTTAGCCTGCTAAACACGTTCGGTTCTGGATAAACGCAATACACGTCAAAGTGAGAAGCTCAGTCATTTCAGTGCGAAAGCACTGCTTAACGGGGACAAACCCAACCAAGAAAATTGTGCGAAGCCTCGGAGTAACTCGGGTAAGCTCGGGTTGGTCCGGAGGAGCGTCGCGCCAGCTGCAGCCAATGGGAGGAAAGCGTCGCGCCAGCTGCAGCCTAGTGGAGAGAAAGGGTGGAGACGAAGAGCGAGAACCACGGTTGCGTGCACATGCAGATGCCAGAATGAAGAGGCGAAGAATGAACACGTACTTTCGCACGTCTACTAGACCTAACTACGTTAGAACCCTACCACTGTTTTATTGGCGCCTTGTTATGAGACATAGCTGATGTCCTCAGCAAGGAATCATCGCATTTAGCGACAAAATGTACCACTAACAAACCTCTCTTGAGCAGCTATCAGGACGGCGCTGGCTGTTGTTCTACGCGTTAAGACCGCTGTCCTTTCAACCAAATTTTAAGAAAATCTTAATGTCCAGTATCTGCAATGCTCTGGATATTTAGCCGTGATAAAAAAAAAAACTAAGATTGTTATCATGTCTGGGTAGCTATATAATCTCACTCGCCTGCTTACATGCTACATATCTACTAAAATACACGAATGTCATAGTATAAGATAGCGAGCAGCTGTATGATCTAGCTTCGTTTGCGAAAAACACGCCTATGAAAAACTATCTCAAGTGTGCAGCAGCTCATGTGTTCTCTGACTCATTCATCTCCATGCAATGACTCGGGCGCAACTGTTTTTCAGGCACTCTCATTTGATACCTGCGTGACGGAAAGCCCCGCCATTGCCCCAGTAGCATGGGAGGACCTTTCCATCTTAAGACAACCCTTAACTTCAGAGCTGTATACGTGCACTTCCTCAGTTTGGTGGCACATTACGTGTTAAACCTCTCTGCCCACAAATTATATACATCAAACCAATCTAGTTCACGTCTTGTGTTCTGTCGCATTTATAGCCCGAGAAACCTTCACATGACATTAGTCGCTGAACCCAGCCTTCGGGACTCTGCAGGCCGTTGTCGGTATGCGCACGCTGGCTTGTCCTTATTGAAAGGTCAGTGTTCTTTGAACAGCGTGCTGGCTCTCGCTTGGCCGAAGAAATGCCTTTACCCCTTGTGGTGATACAATTAGCCCCAAATACTTCCCACAGAATGTGCAACGCCATTTCGGGAGCTCTATACAATTAATGACTTTAATCAGTGCTGTTCCTTCTCTCATAACTGGGAAGAGCTTGTGTAGTCTACACCTGCTTCTTCGCAGTCTTACTTTGCCGTTCTTGGAAAGATATAGGCTCATGTTGCCTAATCGAAGACCACACACATAAAGCTTTTTCCACGCAACAACGGTTAATGTACGGAGTGTACCTTCCTTGTTCTGTCGCTGGCTAGCTTGGTTGTCCCTGCTCCTGCCCCTCCCCCCGCCCCCTCCCACGGAGCACACAGGATATATTGGCCCATTCCACCGTCAGCCTGGTGGAAGCTGGCCAACCGGAGCCACGGTCAGACCAGTCTACAGCCTCCCTTCCAGAAAACTGCTACATTAAAATGTATAATGCCGCTGTCGCGACTTTTTACAGCGGCACCTGTACCCACTAGGTTCTCCGTGCTATATATACAGCAGTCGTGGTCGTAATATCAGTATGCAGTAAAAATCACTGACGTCACACTTCGAAATCGGAGGGTGGTTATCGGTCCAATGGGAATGAAGCTCTGCCCCGTACATGCGCTGGACAATAATAAAAGCCATATGAAGTTATGTGACCCAAATGTGGCTTGTGGGCCTCACGATATGAAAAAAAATTGATGAAGTTTATTTTTCTCTCGCCTCTTTTACCCGCAGGCTGCGACTTGTGTTCGGGGATCAGTCGCTAGATGTCCCACTAAACGGCGGACACGAAGAGATCGTCTTGGAGGTGACCGGAGTGGAACGTGGCCGCTGCACGGCCAAATTGAACGGAGTTGAGATTCCGGGCGCCATTAGCGAGGGTCCCTTTCTCACAAACCGAATGGTCCTGGAGGGCGACCTCGACTTCCACTGGGTCACCATTGTAAGGAGCCGCCAGAACAGACACTACTTCAAGATTTGCGCACAGGCCTTCGTGTATTTGCCGAGTTATAATTTGCGAATAACCGCGTACTTAATGAGAATTGGCTAGTTATGATCCAGTTTTTGCGCTGTGGCATATCGAGTGAGGCCAATTTCTCCCCCGATTTGCGACAGTTCCTTATCAGTTAGCAGTTTGTAAATCATTAAATTAAATGTCACTTTCATGCTGTTGCGACAAGAGACGAAGATAGGTGACGGAGTAGTCATTTGTGTCCTTCATATTAGTTGCAGAATTGACAACTGGTGTTTGCTGATGGTACTTTTTATTGCGCACATGCTTATATCTTCCATATTGTTTTGAGCAATCTGTATTCCCGAGTTTTTATTCTGCCGCGCATTTTGTGCTTATGCGTACATGTACCCTTGCTTGGTGTCTGTTTGCAGCCTTTTCATTCATAGCTGAAATACTGTAGCTAAAGTGATCACAATGAGGACGGAGAGGTACTGAAATACGTACATGAGAGTTTGAAGTTGCCGCTGTAAGAAACTATCATCGGTATACTTACTTGGTAGTGTCGTTCTTTCCGTTTGCCTAGCTCTTTAGCGAAATGATCCTACCTCCTTCCGCAAGTACTTTTTCACGTCCGCACATATATAATAAAGGGGTCTTTTCGTAAAGGTATTAATTTTTTTACTCGATATTTGCTTGTTGCTTTATTTGACAAGGATTCTGTATGTAACAGCGCGCCTTTTTAAACCGAGTGCAATAGGGGATATTCAAAATTCCGCAAGTGTGCTTTCCCGCGTAACAATGTTGCCCAGACAAGATAGCTGACTATGCGTTTCCAGCTGAAACAAATAAAAAATGACTAGTTTTTTGTGTGTTTGATTCTTCCAAAATACGTTTCTTACATTCTATCCCCACCCGTAGCGCCTGTCCTGTAGCCCATGCAGTCTCTATAGCGAGAAGTCGGCCATCTTGTCTTTGGCAACATAGTTCTGTGGGAAAGCGCGCTTGCGGAATTTTGAATATTCCCTATTCTTTGCTTGTAGCTGGGCAGGATGTGAAAATAGCTCTGTGCTTGAATGCATTCTTGCGTAATTTCAACAGGTCAAGCCTGGCGAGGACGAAGAGGGGATCGAAAGCAAAGAATCCGAGCAAAAAGACCAAGCTAAAGCATAAATTGAGGCCGGCAAGGTTCCGGGCCACTGAAGATGTATTTATGAAAAACAAGAAGAAAAAACGAAGTTTTTTTGACGGTAATCTGCCAAACTGAATAAAGTAACAATACTTGCGGACGGTGGCGAACTTCCAAGAAGCATTCGAGAAAACATTGGTCACGGCGCGCCACTTCTTGCGTTATAAAACTCGGGTTATAAAACTTGAGTTACAAAACTTGGGTTATAAAACTTGTCATCCTTCCCTAAATCGAAGAGAGGGAAAACATCTTTAATTGAACACCATGCACACTCTCAGGATGCCAGAATAACTCGGACGGGCTTCACTGGAGCTTAGTGGTGCGTGTGGAGACCCTGGAACATTGGAGCAGGCCAGTTCGCTCACAGAATAGGACGTTTACGAGCGTGGATTTGAGACAGGGAGAAGTGCGAGTGCTTTGAATGTGAAGACGATTATGGTGACGATGATTTGATTTTCAAATGCGCTAGAACATCTGGGACAAGAAGCGTCATGGCCAACTAGTTTTCGTCGACACGAGGTGGGGTCGAGTTTCCAAGCATTTCGGCCCAGAGAAAGCTGAAGACTAATTAAGAGGTAAGATTGCATCGATTGTAAACGCAGTATCTGCCTGAAGGCAGTGGTGATCGAAGCCTGCACATACCGCACGCGAGGTGAATGTTAAACCCCTAAAATTAATTATACGCTCCAAGAAAGTGTGTGTAGTTTGAGTCAATCGGGACAGCATATGTCGTAGGCGTGGCCCGCGTTGTGCTGAATCTAATGCATGTAATGGTAGTTGAAGGAGGGAGGCAGTTTAAGCACTGCGCCACTGCTGGCTTTGCAGAAACCGGAAAAAGAAAGGCTAGAATGTGCTTCTAGAATCTCGGAGGCCATGAGCGCAGGGTGCCACTTTTGTCTCCTTGCGTCAGATGGCAGCACCAACACGCGAATGTGAAACGCGGGAACATTTTTTTGCAGCAATGGTAAACGCTAGTGCCTTGTTTTCTAACGAGTTTTATTATTTTGCTATTTCGCTTCATTCACTGTAGCTGTATCGCTCACTATCACCTCTTCGCTGATGGCAATAATCGCTGTGATGTGGTACTAACTAGTCACGCATTTTTGAATGCGATTGTCTTTGTCTCTGGGGGGGGGGGGGGGGGGGGGGTTCGTCGGGCAGATCGCATGGCTGTGCTCTGAGGCTGAACGGACGTTGGAAGGACCAGGTGCATGCTCGTAGGTTTGGCATCGTGGGAAAAACGGTGTGTGCAAATTCAGGCTTACACGAATGCTTCTTTTCCAATATCTGCTCACCTCCCAGAATGGGGCGATTGGCGGTCTGTGCGCTTACTTTAGAGTGCGCCAGCAATGAACTGTGTGCGCAGCTACGCGCATGAGAAACACTACATTATTGGGTAGCAGCGTGAAATTGCAGAATTAGTCCTGCATGGTTATTTCCATGTAAGTATGAGGCCCATGTGATTTTCTGTCGTTTGCATAAGTCCGCATTATAAACCTATGGGCTTTCCTTGCGGCGAGCCATGCTTTCCAAATGCTGCCTTGGACAATGCCACCCAGCCTTCTATTCTCCCGTGGCGCACCTGACTCACATCCCGTTACAAGGCCCTCCAACGTGTTCTCTCAGCACCTTGGTCCAGGAGGTGCTGAACGCATGACCTAAATGCTGTTGAACAAAAGTGTCACACCATTACTAAGTCGGTGCTGAGTGCGCGTAGCATCTTGGCTCACGTGGGGCTACGACTGAGTGGGGACCGTTTAGCTCGCGCTAACCTCGAACTCTCGAACGGTGATTTAAACTCCATGTACGCGATCTTTTGCGAGAAAACAGAGCAGCAGACTGAGTGCTCGTCTAGACTCCCTAAAGAACGTCGCTGTTTACCTTAAAACGGATCGCTCACACTTCCGTCTTTCTAGCTGCTCCCTCGTGCATTGCGGTGGAGCACGTCTTCGTCTCGGCAGGCTAATAGGCCTGGCCGTCGCAGCACGTGGGGCATACGTCGGACATGACTTTTAGCCATAAGCCTAAAGAGACGTCCGCTGTACTCAATGGAGGTCGACTGTGTACGACGGACGTATGTTAAGACACTCGTTCACTATTTCGCTTCGTCCACGTTAGCCCTATCACTCGTCATCAGGTCGACACATATCTAAGTAATTATTTGGTGCGGCAGTAACTTTCCAGGTGCTTTTGAATGCGAGCGTCTTTGTTTTCGAGTGTGAAGAGGCGCGGTTATGTTTTGTAACGATAGAATCCAGGGTCATTTTGCGGTTTTAGATTGTGAGGCGAGCGTGAAGCAGCTCGCGGGTTTACCACTCTTTAGCTTCAGACATGCATTCGATACAGTTTGGCCTTCCGTCCAGTGAGAATATGAATATGATGTGCGGTGCAGCGATCGCTACTAGCGATGCTTGAGTGGCTGGCTGACTGAATGAATGAATGAATGACTGACGCGTCGATGTATGACCCCTTTGTCTCTACAGCACCTGTGAACAGAGGTTCGAGAAGGTTCCCCAGAGAGAATACTTTTCGTGCAAAAGGCTGCATAAGTGGTTGTCGAAGTTTAGGACATTTGAAGAGCAGTGCCGAGAAGCAGAAATCTGTAAGTACTTGCTTACGTTGGGGAGCCGCGCATGGGCATATCTCGATGAACAGTAAAGTGCGGTGTATCAGCCAGTATGTCTTGAGCGTTACCCAACACAGTTGAAACCATTTTCATTAATTATCCATGTTATTGGAGGTCTATAGACTGCCTCAGTCAGCGCAAACTCTCGGCTGAAGAACGTACACGTTTCAATTTCATGTCGCTATACGCCACACACGCAGCAGGTTTCCCTTACACATTTTTTAGGCAGTCTATGACTGTCCATAGACCACTGTCTTTAAAGTCTATAGACTCTGTATAGACAAACCCTGGAGAACAGTCTATGTGTGTTGTCCTGTGTCCTGTGTGGCCCTTTCTTGTGTTCGTCTTGGTTGCGCTACAGTTCTTTTGTTACAAAAAAAGTCTATAGGCAATACAAATCCTATAGACACTTTATAGACAATCTATGGGTTTATGGCCGTACACTTTAGTAGACTTTTGTGCATAGACAGTCTATATACAGTCTATATACAATAAATAGACAAAAGAAATATATATAGGAAAGAAGTAGAGTCTATAAGAAGTCTATAGTCTGTCTATAGACCATTTTTATAAGGGTTTGTTCTCACCAATATTTTGGAGGGTCCGGCACCTGGAGTGTTTTGGAACTCAGGACGTTGAAACCTGAATTTTCGATCACTTTCACAGGACAGCACACGAAAAAGTTACAGTGTTGCAAAATACTAATTATACATTGACACCGGTTTTTGTGCGAGATGCGGAAGGAGGCGTACAGCCTTTGTTTAAGTAAGGGGCACAAGGAGTTTGTTTCTAATCCGTGCAGGGGAGCTTTTCGTAGCGTCCGTGGAGTTTCTAGAGTGCGGTGGGGTGAGGATCATGATTCATTTCACTTTGAAGAGATTTGGGATGCTGGCAATGCTTATCGAGGCATGGCACAGCATGGCCCAAGGACAAAACCCTTAGACATTGTACTTTTGACAAAGGCTGCCCGTATGCCTAAGAAAGAGTAACTTTTAGTTCCCGAAAGTAGGTGCTTATTCCTTCTCTTTTCGGTACCAGCTGCAAGCTATTAAGATCATGCCCTGTTTTTATTTCAAGAATGGTCGAACAAAAATCAATCGATTCAACTTAGTAATGTTTTTTTTCGATTTCAGTCGAAATACAAAACAGCAAATTTTTGACTGCTATAACAGATTCTCTGTACTACTTTTGCCTGTGAACTTTATCAACGACAGAAATTTTTGTAGTCACTGTAGACAAGTACTGCAGGAAAAAAACAAACTGCAGAACTACAGAAAAATACTACAAAAAACAGAAAAATTTACCGTCACGACAAAACGACCAAAATTTTTTGTTGTACTTTTGACTAGGTTCTGTCATTTTTTTCTACTGATATGTTATAGTGCTTATCAGTGGTTATAAACTTTGGAGATTTTATGTCAGCGTTTTCTTTAGTGCCTTTTTTTTTGTACCATTCCCGTATAATCTTTTGGCATTCACTATCGGCATATCAGGTGTTATTTTACGAATCGTACTTTTTTTCTCAGTGCTCAGCAAGCTTGACTCGTCGCGTGGGTAGCAAGAGTCCTCGGCGGAGGTGCGCCATCATCTTGAAGAATGCCTGTTCTCGCGGATAACGATTACTACGAAGAGGAGACCAAAGATGAGTTTGAGAAAGCGAAGACGCGATTCGGCATTCACCTTTTCAACCCTGTAAGTCGACTGTCTAAGGCGAAAGGGTGGTCGAAAATTCTCTCTTAGTGTAGTTGCAATGCCTGATCGTATGTACTACAAAAAATTTTCTGGACTGCTAAAATTGCGCCTGAAGTCAGCCACATAGGTTTCAAGGTTTACAAAGAACATTCCATTACTTTTTGTTCGATGTTACTTCTTTTGTTGCGTTCATGTACAGCAGACACTCCGCATTTTTTACTGTACACCAAGGTTACATGCTGATACTATTATGATTGTGAGTAGTATGGCATTTGCAAGCCGCATCAAATAAGTAGTAAAACGGGTACAAGCTTGTGTGGTTTGGAATCAGGAAAACATTGCTGGTCATACAACAGACGAGTGAGTAAAAAATGATTTTCCCCAACCTTTTCTTAGTATAGGGTCATGTAAATTGCATTGATTCATATGAGACCGATCGAATTGTAAAGTGCGTTGTCTTATAGTAAGGGAACGGAACCCACGCTGATAAGTATCCCTTGTCAGATTTTGTGAGCGCAGGAGAAACGTGCACATTAAATGAAAAAAGAAATTTTAAAGGCGAGAACCAGCTGCCACAAAAAGGCGGTTCCGTAAGCGTATAGAAATTGCGACACTCGAGATGAAAATTTTTTGCCATCGGCGTAAAATAATACTGAAATGAAAATGAAGCGAGCAATAAAAAAAACTTGTCTTTAGAGATGAAAGGTATTATGATAACACAAAAACGGGTTATAACTTAATTTGAATTCTTAAATCTGGCAATGCAATGGAGCCTTAAGCTGTGAAGAAGTACCCAGGTCATTGGCAGCTAAGTTGGAAGGTTCTTTGATTTGGTCAGTCCATGCGTGAAGAGGGACCACTAACCGCGAAGAATTGCTTTTCGTTCTCATGCACACAAGCTTCCTCTTCACTCCCTACCCTTTAGCTATTCTAGCAGAACTTTTCTTCGTCCGTATGTTGTCCTGTTATGCCGAAAGTTAAGCGTCAGAATATCACTTTAGGCACAGCCAGAGAGCTTGTACGTTGTATGATGCCCTGTAGCGCGCATTATGCTTTGCGTTGTTGCGTTGTACGAAAGACAGGTAATTCTAGAGCTGAAGATGGTGCACCTAAGGACGCATATTCATATCAAGCGTAAGATGTGACGAGTTGAATGGTAGCTTCAGTTCGCGCATCATTCTATGAAAAGTAATATGAATTGCTCACTTTATAATGATTCCTTCTGCTTGAGTGGAACGCCCTGCCCTCTTTGTTCCTCTTTTTAGCACGCACGAATGCGGCTTGACAATAAACCCTATTTTTCTCTTTGTTTCTCCAGAAAACCCCGGTCGAACTACAACTTCCAGGAGGGATCCAGAAGTTCACCGACATCCTCATGGAAGCCACTTTCCGCAAGGACATGAAAAAGTATGTGACCTACCTGATGTTTTCGCTTTATACTTTGAACAAGGTTTTTTGTACTCCTGGAGTTAATATATACAGCTAATACAGTAGTGCTCCATGGTATTTGATGCATCGCGCAAATGGAATTTAACAAAGCTTACAAAAAGTGAACTTACAGCATTTCTTAGTAAACTAAACTTACTTAAAAGCAAACTTACAGCATTACAGGATTCTGAGCAGATCGAAGCAAATTAAAAACAACCAGTGAAACGATAGAGGCCTACTATATTAAAAAAGCCGGGTCGGGATGTGTCGGCGATACCTCAGTCCTTTTGTATAATGGAGAAAAGGCGTTCCTTTCAATGTTTTTGCGATAAAGATGTGATGAGATTATGTTTTCCTATTTTTTCCTTTTTGGTTCTTTTACGGTGTGCGCTTGCGCTGGTCTAACAATATTTAAGCTGTGTGTGCGTCTCTGATTAAACAGTTGTCAGTCAGCGCTGTGTTCGTCCTTCTTCTTTTCCGTCTTCATTTCTTTGGCTATGTGCCGTTGCGCTGGAATACCATTAATGTGACTCAAGAATACCAACTAGCCCAAGAACTGACTCTACTGAATTACAGCATTTCTCGGGACCAGGCAAAATGAATAAAGAACTTAGGCATGTAGGAAGAGCATCAGTATCCCCACCGAGTGTCCTGATGGCAACACGTCGCCACACCGGTGGAGCTAAAGGTCACTGACTGGAGTCTCTGAGGCGAGATACGATCGTAGTGAGTGGGTGCACAGGCTACGTGCTGAGACCTGGTTAGTCATCATCGTCGTCATCATCATCATCATCATCATCATCATCATCATCATCATCATCATCATCATCATCATTTATTTTCTCTTAAAGGCCCCAATGGGGCATTACATAAGGGGGGGGGGGGGACAAATGGTAACAACGGGTCACAAAGATAGAACACATACATAAATGGCAAGCACAAATAAACACAGTAAACGCATTGAAATTACCAATACAATAAATAGGTAAATAAAAGGCATTCTACAGGAATTGAGGAGAGAAATAAGCAGTCAATAAGTGTTTAAATTTTACTGAGTTGGTTTCATTGACTATATCGTCAGGGAGTACATTCCACTCGGATATAACAGTTGGCGAAAATGAATTATTGAAAGCTTTAGTGCTACCATGAATACGCTGAACACTGTTGCAATTAAACAAACGTCGGGAGGATCTCAAGGGGGGCAGAATAAGGCTCTCACGTAATTGCGGGAAATTATAATAAAGTTTGTGAAATAGGCAAAGTCTTGCTATCTTACGCCTTGATGACAGGGGGGTTAGACCAATGGAAGATGAGCAGTTATGTACTCCTAATGCCGGCATCTCTACATCATGGAGCTATTCACCTTAATAAGCACGAATAAAAAGAAGGCTGTAAGCTCACAGAGACTCAAAACATTTCAGCGTCGTGTACGAGTGGTGGTGGAGCAAGAAGATGGACTTCCCGCTGTTCGAAGTGACGAGCGAGCAGTACAGGGACGGCCGGCTGAACTACAGCATCGAGGACTACGTCAAGCAGTCGAAGGAGGTGGGCAACAAGGACTTCTACTACGTCATGGGAGAGGAGACACCCACGAAGTTCTTGTACGACGTCACGGATCGCTACCTCGTGGTCAGTACTCGCGCAGTTCATCGGTGGTGGCGATGACTATTATTTTAAAGCGCGTCAGGTGTGATAGGTAAATCCTTCGATATCACGTGATCGTCGTCCTCATGATATAACGTCGTCGTATAGCAATGTGAACGACCTATTGTTACCAAGCTTGTAACCTATGAGTCACTGCCAGGGTATCACATCATCTCATTGTTATCAGTGAGTCATTTGGCTGCAGGGTCATGGTTACAGTACATTCACGTACTGTCAGCGTCAGCTTCACGTACAAATGGGATATTGAAGAAGTAACATGATAAGGAAATCCATTCGGGGGATCAGTTGCCAGTTTATTTAACCGCAATGATGACCGTCACATTTGTTGAACCATGTCTCCTCAGCTATTGTCTCATCGCATGTTCTTTGATTCAAGGAGCATACACATGCTTCCTCAACAGAGCTTATTCATGAAGCAGTGGGGGCAAATATTGACGGAGGTGTTATAGCGTTTATTTAAAGGAACACGAGACGCGGACAGCACACAGCGCCGCTGTATGCTATCCCCGTTTCATAACCTAGTCAATCTGCGCTAAAACACCTTCGTCAGTATGCTACCTCAAGTCGCTGCTAATTTGGTGCACTCGGTGGTCATCTCCTGGTGACTGCTGTAGGTCGGCGATATCACGCTCTGTAGTAGGTGGAGAAAGGCATCAAAACCACTACCCACAAACTTCTGAAGCGTGTTTCATAAGGTAATGCGGCACACCAATTTGGCGCTGTGCTTTAAAGCAAGGTTCGTCATTATTGGGGTTTAGCTCACACAACAGAAAAATCTTTGCTAGTGAGATGAGCATGGTCGGGAGTTTGAGGAATAATGTACTGGAATATTGGAAGGGACTATGCCTGCCGAAACCCTGGCAAACATATTAAAAAAAGTACGTCACGTCGTACTGCATTTGAATTTTTATTGTAGCTGTTGTATTTAGGGGGTACAGGGTTATTTCCTATCTCTTTGAAGCAGTAGCTGAATGTTATTCCAAATATCCTACAGTAAAAGTAGGGAAACAGTAGAACTAAAGCTGCGTGCATTTAAGATTGTGATCTTGAGAACAACACAGGAGTGCGGTGTAGAAGCTCACGTCTATTAATATTGCTGCTTTACATTTAGCTATCCAGCCTCGAGCTCTCGAATTATTCTTAAACACGCCATTCGAACATCAGAATTACTGTCTTTTGCTTCTTGAAAAAAAGTGTTCGGGATTAACTTGAGAGATGTTCTTTGTTCTATCGATGTTTTGATGAGATTTTAACTCGAAAACGTGAAAACCTGTCATGTAGTGCAGTCATATGAAATGCGTACTTATTTTTTTATTTTATCGTTTTATATTGGATTATGTCCCTCTTGTATAACTGACTTTTTTTTGCGATATCAGATCCGAATAAACGGGAGGTACGCCTTGTTTGAGCATCTCGACCGATTTGACGATGCGACATTTTACGACCGCGTCTTCATAAAGGGAGATCTCGACATCAAGGTGATACGACTCGTCTATGATGACCCCTTGGTAAGTACGCTGTCACTTCGGCGCCGTCAACCGTACAATTTGACATCTATGGCGGGCGCGTAATTTGATATTGGTAGTGCATGCGCGAACTGGGGAGCAGCGCAGGAGCTGGTCCTAAGGAAGGTTCAACTTACAAAAGAGTTGAATAGAAAATTGGATCGTTTGCTGCAGTTAATCGCAACAGTACATCTGTGAAAGGCTAAAAAGAAAAAACGCGAAATCCTCGAACCAAGTGAACACCATGGAATGTGCCAGTGAAGCAAAACTGCGTGCTGCGGCTTCAAGAACTGAAGAAAGGGAAAGAAAGAGGTAGAGCAAGAACCGCACGACCGGCCAGGACTTCTGTGTACCGCAGAAACCAACACATTTGCAGCGCATATCTGCCGTGTTAGACAAAGCTCGGTTCCTGAATTTAACTGCAAACTGCATTGCGTTGAGGAGCAGTCGCTATACTAATGACGTCATTACGAACGTTTAATTTCTCCGCTGATGATAGCAACGAGTGAGGGCAGCTCACCACCAGCTAGCACTCATTCACCAACACGAGACCGGTAGCCGCATTGTAACTTATAGCGTTTGCTTAGGGCAACTAAACTGAAACAGTCGACTGGGCAGCCATCACGATATGTGATCATGTGCTTCGGGTCCCATGGGATCGTATAACACGCCTCTCAACGAATAGATATCTGTGTCAGAAAATTTACTTAGAACTTTTTTTCTTGCAGCCTGTGCCTCTGTCCTTGCCCCTCAGTTCTTCCGGCATCCAGAAGGGTGACCGCTACGAAATAAAGGCGAAGAATCCGAGGAACGCCAAAGAGTTGAGTATCGCGACGCATGTGAATGGTTGCACCTCGTAAGAGAGCATAAATATTTCGGTTCACATGACCGCAGTGTCCGTTTTGTAGCGCACACTTTATGTTGTACTGCAATTCTCATTTGATGAATTAGTGTGCACTCTGAACACATCTTAAAGTTGACGCAATACAAGCTACCGCCCGCGCAGCCTTAAGTAGAACAGCTTGTTTTTATCGTCTCCGATGTATTTATCACCCATTTTGTCAACAGGCGAGAAACTTGTTATGAAACAGCCCCTGCGTATGTGACTGCATGCTACGTCATCAAGATGCGCCGCTATCGTGGCCTTTTATCATAAATACGTGTTTCATCTGGCTGAAGTAGTGATCTAGCGTATGCTGTTACATTAGCGAATTCACTGCTTCTAAAGCAGCGGGTTTCGTTCCTGATTATTACAGCCGTATGCAAACACTCAGGTAATCATCCTACTGAGAAGCAACTATTTGGCACTTATGGTTACAAGTTTACCATGAACAGATTTATTCAGACAGCAGCGTTCTTGCCCCAACCTTAATGCCTTTTTCGCAGTCAAGAAAAAATCATGGATATGCTGGAGCTGCAAAGCCACTTGTTGTCACAGTATTCGTGAAACCCCTCACTACCGCTCCTCAAAATAGCCATGGATGGCAATGCGCATAAATGCGTTTTTTTTTTCAGTTAGAGTTCCTATTCGGGACCTTGTTGTATATGTTGTGAAAACCAGTTCATCTACGAAAGTTCACCACGTCACTCAGCTCCATCACCACGATGTTCAGCTCGATGCAGTTTCGAAACAAGAATAATGTAATGGCTCTGTGTAATCTGTAATAGCACGCGGCAATCTTTCGGCCTTTGCGCGGTGGAAGAATGCGTTGCAGTAGAGAAACTGGGCCAGAATAAACATTTTTTAGGGAAACAAGCCCCCACTGACTTCAGCTTATTGAAGTCTACGTAGCTAAAACCATGCAGTGTTGAAAAAGTCATGACCCACGTCAGTTAATCGGGAGCTGTATCCATATAGCTGTTCTCACTTAAGGCCAGTGTGTCGTCTATGGCATCACTGGCCATCGTGAGCCGACGAGAGAACGGGCATCGCGAATTCAAGGATTGTAGTTGCGTGCAGGCAGCTTTGCCGCTTCGTACAGCACGTTGCTTTATGTCTATATCTAGTATTGAAAACGATGTTAGGTTTCTGTAAGTTAGATTCTGGAGACAATGCAGATGGCCGGAAAAGGTTTGGGGAAAGCTTAAATGGCGACACGCTTAATTTTGTTTTTGGCAACCTCTGTAGAGTTCTGTCGGACCAAAAGGTAGCGCAGTCGTGGTGGCCTGGTTCTTTCCCTTTTCTTGCACGCAGATTTGTGCTTGTGTTCGGGGACCAGTCACTGGAGATTCCTCTTAACGTGGAGCAAGAAGAGGTCGTACTTGAGGTGACTGGCGTAGAGCACGGCCGCTGCACGGCCAGGCTGAACGGAGTCGAGATGGCGGGCGTCATCAGCCAGGGCCCATTCCTCACAGACCGAATGGTTCTGGAGGGTGACCTCGACTTCCATTGGGTCGCCATTGTAAGTAGACTTCATAGCAGACATGACTTTAAGCGCGCAGGCATTCACACATTTGAGGTTTAAGTGGAATTTCGGAAGAATTATGCGAGGTTGGAGCACCGCCCCTCTCTTTATTTCCCCCTTTGGTCAGACTGCATCAAGGATTTGCATATAGTCCATCTGCCATACATTCTGTGAATTCAATTATAATATTTAGGGAAACAAACGGTGAAGAAGGACGATAAGCTTTGTTCGAAGCATTAACTGAGATGGGAAGATTGGTGTTTTGTGTTGCACATTTTTTGTACTTTAATATCTTAAGTTTTGTACTCTGCAGTCTGCGTCCCCGAACGATGTATATTGACGCCTACTGCGTTGGGGGAGGGGGGGGGGTTGCGTTCTGCTTGATATATTTGGACCCATCTTTTAGTGGGTCATTAAGTGAAATGCCATAGCTAAGGTTATTGCTATGAGGGTGCGATTTATAGAAAACATTGAAAAAATGGCGCATACTATGGGTCCAGGGTTAAGCTCTAATTCAGAGCTCCCAGCCTTCTTCAGAAGGAGGCATAAACCTGTATCTGAGCTGAGCACATTGCCTCAGTGAACATTAGCCGGTAACAACTGAATAAACAAAACTGCCGTGCTTTGTGCATAACGCGTGCGTCAGGGAGTTCGCCTCTACGTTTATCACAGGAACTGAAAACTTATGGTTACAATCTCAAAAGCTGTCTTTGCTGCATTTCACCGACAGTGTTCATCTCTCTGCTCGGACACTAATTCGTAAAACGGGACAAGGCGGTGCTTGAAATAATGGTTTACCGATTCAAAGATGGAATCTGCAGATCCAGAACTGCTAACGTAGATTATTCGCAAAAGTTCTCGCGTTTTAAGAATACTGTTGGCCTGTCTAGCTTTGCTACAAAAAAAATAAAGCTCGCGGAACGGTGCGTTCAAAGATATTGAGTTCACTTCAACGTGAGGTCGCTTTTTTCATTTAAGACAGAAGTTGGAAAATAACTCTGCACTTGAGTGCGTTGTTCTTCATTTCAACAGGTAAAGCCTGGTGGGAACGAAGGTGCGGCCGAAGGTATCAAGGAACCCGAGAAAAAACTCGACGCCGGGGAAAAGAGCACTACGGACAAGGCTTAGCGCCAAAAATGTAGCTCAAGTGATAAATAAAAAAAAACTGACAAAAAATGATTGAAGCCAACTTCTGAGAAAGTGATTTCTCAGAGTAGTGAAGTGGTGACACTAGGGAACCGCAAGATTATTTTGTGAAACATAGCAAAGAAAAAGCCTTCTAGGCTGGCTCAGGGACCCCGGAACAAGGGGTGCACCCAGTCTCCAATTGCTTGCACTTGGATAAGATTTCTGACAATTGAAGCAATTCAGTTCTAGGACCATTTTAATGTAAAACACTATGGAGCTGAGCTACTTGGCTTCGTAGCCAGTTGTAAAGCATTTCGTATATGACCTAAACCAGTAATGTCCCAACAGAAGTCGACTGTCTAACCCGCGTACATGATCTTGATTACCAGAATTTAAACAAACTGTGCACAAACTTTTTTTACCAATTGATCACTCCTCGTTCGCACATCTATAAAGCTGCCCATTTCAGTTCGTTTTATATTGCCGTGAATTTTTGCACTGTTTGATCGTTCGCATTCAAAACAGGCACGCGGCTTTTTCATTTTGTTTTGTAATCCTAGATGCGACCAGACTTGTCTGCATTGATCGTGGTCACGTGCAAATGCTTCCACATATTTCAAGATTGTTGTAGTTGCTGTTTCTTTATCTCGAAGGTTCCTTGCCAGCTTTAAACTGGGCGCGGCCAAGAACTGCATGCATTCAGTTCGATGACCGCCTGGCGCGCTTGTGACTATGGTCGCCGCTGAGTCATTCAGTTCTTAGTGGGCGGGAGTCAGCTCATTAAACAGTTTCTTCTGGAAGCCTTTTCGTTGTCTTCCTGGCTGCCGGAGTGTTGTCACCACAACATGACAGTTTGCATCAGTCTTTGAACATTGAAAAATAAAAAAAATGAAAAAATATTATGTAAATGAACATTAAATAAATTAATAACAAAATAAACTCAGTCTTGCCACCCCCCCCCCCACCCCCCCGCACTAAAAAAAAAAGTTCCGGAGTTCCTATCTAGGCTGCTGGAAATATAGCGCGCCATCAGTGTTCTAAAAAAGTTTTTGAAAAGTGGTACTTTGTTACTAAATCTTCCAGCGGGTGCTTTAGTAAATATCACCGTCATGGAACACTTCCCTAGGTGTTATTTGTTGGGGCTAGAGGTAACGTATCCGTCGCAAGGCGAACTTTTGGTTAAGTAGGTTTTTATGAAATTTGATTTTCACCTTATTGAATCTTCAAAAATATATGTAGAACATTTTTCGATTAGATATAACAAATGGTTAGAAATTGTGCGATTTGTTGCTACACGTCTCTAATAAGTGTCCTTTGTTACTAACTACGAACCAGGGAAATCTATCTACGAACCAGTGTGTTCTATGTTCACGGTAGAGCTACAGTATGTTTATAAGAAAGATACTGTTGAAAGAAATAAATGCTATTAAGGAGCCAATAGAGCCGTTTCACCACGTGGTTATTCCCACAATTCGTTTATTTCGTGTGTTTTTGCAGTCAGTTCATCCTTAACGTCCTGGTCACGAAAGAAACATCAGCAAATCGCATATATGAGACACTAGAAGCTGTTGTTATTGACAAAAATGCCAAAAAAGGATGCAGCATCTATTGACACACTAGTGATCTACCAGCCATCTGTATAGAAGACAAGTAGCAGTTGATATCCGTGATATCCGCAATGGTTTACTTCTTAAAATAAACAAACTAGCAAGCTGATCGCGCTTGTTTTTTTGTGGTGCGTGCGCTAACCGTCCCGCAGCGTATGGCAGCGTGTCTGGTCTTGAAGAGAACTTCTCGCAACGATGTCTACAAAATATGATGTTCCTTAACAGGTAGAGATCAGTAAGTCGAACACTGTGTAGTGGATACTTGATGCAATGAAAACTCGCTAGTCATAATGAAAACACCGCGGAACTTGGCGCACTAACACGACAGCCACGCTAGCCCTCTAAAGTTATTGAACACATCTAAAGCGTCGTAGCGGAAAGAAACCCAGAAAAGTTGCGATAAGCGTCGTTAATTTTTTTGGCTTCATATAGTTTGTAAATGTTAATGCTGCTTTATCAGCGTTATCCTTTCCGTCACGCTGTTCGGAATAAGGATCAATACTGGAACTCTGGCTGGTAATGTGGCATGGCAGTTACATAAGCACTGGGGCATTTATACGTTTCGTCCACGCCTTCTGATACGATACAAGGCTCACATAGTCAGCCTGGCCTGAAGTTACACATAGGTGTGTCTAAAAACTTATACGCATTGCTCAACACTATATGAAGGCGCTCTTTTATTTCAGAGCAGCTAAAGTTGACTGACTGTGATCGTTCGAAGCGCCCCCAAGGGAGAAAAGCGTCGGTCAACGACAGGGTTAGTCACCCATGCAAATCGCACGTTTACGCAGGGATGAGACGAACTGCGAGATGAAACAAAAACTGCGATTTCTTTTCCCCCCGTTCTCGTTTCTCGTGTGTTTCGTGTCGGCGTTACATGTGTCTCGTGTTGCCGAAGTTGATGCCGCTGGCGTTGGCCCCCTTGTTGGTGCCGTACTGGAGGTTGATGATGCCTTCACCCGCACGCAGTTGCGCCTCGGTGAAGTGCCTCTTGTTCTCCTCGGCAGGCTTGGGCCCAAGGCACGGACCCTCGTACTCAGGGTGCAGGTAACACTGCGTTTCGGTTCAACGTTTGCCGAAAATTAGGCTTGTAGGAAACTTGTGAAAAGGATCATGACTGAGTGTATAGGAGAGAACGACAAGCATTGTTGTTGCCTCGGCTGGAATATGTTCACCGTACGCAACGTAGGCCAATTATTATTCATGCATTCTCGCTTCATGCTAGCTTCCTGTAGAATTAGTTTACCGGTTTAACTCGACTTTCTGACTAAAATTTTTTTATTAATGGTATGTAAACAAACAACAACACAGACATAGGAGCAGTAGAACAATGCGGTCCGACACAGCTTGAACCAGAACTCTTGCCGTTGGCAGTGGCTAGACAGCCCAGATTATAGCCAAACAGTTACGAAGCGCAACAACAGATATAATACAGGATTATAAATTAACAGTAATATTCTCCCTCAGATTTGATCACTCCTGCTTCCCCTCGGGATTTGAGCAAATTAGCGCAAACATATTGAAGCAATATACCAAGTGAGCAATTTCAGGACCTAGCAGAAGTCTTAAACTGTGGCATACCAAACCCGAAAATAAATGTGCCAAGTGAGGGGGTTAAAATTACTAAGTTGGTATGTGTCTAATTGTAAAGGAAGATTGTGTCCCAACCATTCTATGTCTAAATTTAAATTTGTTGCAGGCACTGTCGAAGCTTCCTCATGCTTTGCACTGTTATTCTATTTCCGGTCGTGTTATTACACACATTGTTCTAAATACGCGTTTATATACCTTAACAGAGAGATATTACGAATGTCACTGTTAAGGTAACGCACTTTGTACATCTGAATGCAACCAAAGCAGCACATATAGAGGGCTGTGCTTCAGAATTGCACCGCTTATGACATTCGGAGTTGGTTTTCAAAACCATAGATGGCAGTGCAGTCGCCAACAGGAATGAGTGACCTCTTACCGCGCGACCCAGGGCCAGGATGCACTGGGAGACCTGCGGGATGTTCCTTCTTTCCCAGAGGTCGACCGTCTGGAAGACGTCAAGGTCGGGCACGCCCCACTCCTTGGCCGCGTTCTGGAACATCACTATGTTCTCCATCTTCTTGAACTGACCGCCCGTCGTGTTGATCTTTGGAATGCTGCCCGGGTTTAGGGCGTTCATTAGCCTGAAACGAGACGACCGAAAAACTTATCTTCAACCCGGGCTACGACCAAACCTCACATTGTACAGCTCCGGACTAACTTAAGACAATTTGAGCAAGGAATGAGCGGCATGGGGATCAGTGGGGGACTGCGTGTGGGGAATGGCATTCCAACAGGTAGTGGAAGAGTGCGGAATTAGGGACGCCACACGTGTTACAATGTGAGGCAGAAGCAAGGTGAAAACGTGAGAGGAGGTAGGGTCTGTAGCTGTCATCTGACGCTGGATTGGGGCGACAAGGTACAGCCCCCGTCAAACTTATACGGCCCAATGGGCCTGCTTGTCAGGCCTGCTGCTCGCCTCGTTATGCATCCTCCTAGACCACAGCCTCTCAAAATTGGAATGGCATCACGTTCTCAATACTCCCATGCTTTGGACTGCTGGTTTGGTTTATGGTGGTTTAACGTACCAAAGTGACTCAGGCTATAGCGGACGACGTAGTGAAAAGCTCCGGAAATTTCGACCACCTGGGGCTTTGGACTGCTGGATATGCTAGGCAGCCTAACCAAACAACTTAGAAGCAAATTCTTTGGGCTGCATACTTTTGACGGGGTCTGTACATCCTAATACGTCCACGCGTATTATGATGCCCGCTTTTTGCGTTTGGCGCTGAGTCAGTATATGGCATGGAAAGTGATATATTATGTGGCTTATGATCATTGCTTTGGTCATATTTGAATGTCTCGCGTTCGGACGAACCATGGTTGCGCGCTGCCACATGCCTGATGAGTACAGGGACCTGTTTGGCCTGTTTTGGCAAGAGGTGGAGAGAGGAGGGGAGAGGTAATATCCAGTGTGTTGTAGATGAGGAGGTCCCGGTTCTTCCCCTGATTACGAAATGCAGCCTTGGATTACACCTCTCACTTTTCGCGTTCACGTCAGCAATTTGAGTCACACCACATTTCTGCATCCCTATACTTCAGCGGTGCGAAGATTTGCTGAATTTGTTTTTCTACCCTTCCGCAGAAGACGATTATAAAGAAATTCACCATTTGGCATCTTAACAAACGCAGCAACGGCGACAAACGTGCAAGGACTATTATGTCAGTAGTAGCATCTTATCCAAGAAGTACAGTCTTTGTCAAAAATATAGAGCCCAAGGGGTCTGCTTGTGAGCCCTGCAGTGCTGCTCCTCCTGCATACTCTGGGACCTTGATGTCATGAAGGGAGGAGAAATTTAAGTCCTCAACCCTCCGAAACTTGGGACTGTCAAGTATACTAAAGAGCCCCGCTACGCGGCTTGGAAGCAAATTCCTTGGACTGTATATTTTTGACAAAGACTGTACATAACAGGAAGATGTGTCCGTAGGAAGTATCTTAGAGAAAGTATGCGTCAACAGCGAAAACAAGGAGTGGAGTGGGGGTGGGCGGATTGGGGCGGGGGGAATGCGGCATGACCTATGGCAGAGTCGCGTTATGCTAGTTAGGCACACTGTCGCCCTGCCTTTCCAGCTGGCACGCACAGCGCGGCCTCGGATGCCTCTCGAGGGCCAAGATGTGTATCGCTCGTATTACGGCGCGGGGGCCCATTGGGGAGGAGAAGAGAGCCCCCTTTCCCTCATGCCGCACCTGTTCCGTCCCTCCCCTTGACAGAACGCCAGTGCGGAAACCTCGCCGGGACGCATCTTGGCAGCACGCGGCCATTCCCGCCCATCCGGGAGCCCAGCTCAGCGCACAAATGAAAACATCTCTGGAGGCAGCACGAAAATACGCGCGCCTCTCTTGCCCGTGTCCTCCGCCCACTGGTATAAACAGCCCTGTCGTGTGAGAATATAGGGGCTGACAGTCTAGCGTGGGGGAGGGCAGGGGGAGGTAGATGGGAATTCTGGAGGAACGGGGGATGCGATTAGCAGCTATAGAAAGATTCGTAAATATACATCGCGGGACCCATGTTGGGCTTGGCGATTAGCGGCGACAAATCGTGTTTGAATCATACTGTACGTCTCTTGACTGCGTGAATGAAAATATATAATGGTGCATGGACGCAGAAATAGAAGGCCTAATGATTTTTGTAGTTAACTTTGAGGCCACAGAAAATCTGCTGAAATATTCGTGCTGACCATCTTAGCTGGTCGACACGGCTGACCGGGTGGCAATCGGCAGCGGGTCCTGGACTCAGTGCTCCACACAGGGAGAGTTTTCTCCATTACATATAAAGAGACGTTTTATCTTTCCGTCATCATTGCGTCACTGAGATATTGCACGTCTCAGCGGACGGACCTTAATATCAACGCCGATCTAGCAAAGAGAATTCAGGTTAGTTCTGTTAAAGAGGGAAACAAAAGATTTTTCTTCTTTGTGTTCAGGCTTCCGCACAACCGTGAATTGAAAGTAACTAAATGCTGCTGACGGCTAAGCTTGAGCGAAGTCGCTATAAAAGGGGGCGACTGGTGGAGGCGGACAGTACTGTGGGACATGGTTGCCAACAATAATGGCAGGTTCCCACCAAGACCAGCACGTGTCCTCTTTTCGTGCCTACAACTCAAAATAGCAAGATGGCGGACGCACGTGTAACAATTAAGAAGGTCCTTGAGCGCGAACCTAGCTGCATGCAATTACAAATACGGCAGGGCAAAACAACTGATTTAATTTACGGGGGTTTAACGTCCCAAAGCAACTCAGGCTATGAGGGACGCCGCAGTGAAGGCCTGCGGAATTTTAGACCACCTGGGGTTACTTAACGTGCACTGACATCGCACAGTACACGGGCCTCTAGAATTTTGCCTCCATCGAAATGCGACCGCCGCGGCCGGGATCGAACCCGCGTCTTTCGTGTCAGCAGCCGAGCGCCATAACAACTGAGCCACCGCGGCGGCGAAAAAAAAACAATGTTAATTGGCTACTCAGCGTACATAACTATATTTTCGATGGCGCATTGCGTCAGCAGCCTAGTGCCTCTCCGTGTTGCTATTTCAAAATATACTCATGCTTAGTACATAAAGCACCAAAATGCGCGTATGCACCTTGGAGTTTTACAGACGTCAGTAGACTTGCCCAAACGCGATGGTGTGGTTTCTTATGGGACAAATTATGTGAGATCATGGTGCCTCTGCTATGTTGGGGACTTATGTCGTTATCTCAGCGCGCGTTTGTCTGGCTTGCTTTTATCTTCTGTATGGGGCGGGGCTTGAGCGCAACGGCTATTTATTCAAACCCCTACATGCTCTAAATGTTCGCTGTCGTTGCTCCACAAAGCTGCGCGTGCGCCTTAGACATGTGTGCTCACCTTTTTACTGCATGAAAATGTCCTATTTGCTTGGCTGTTGTGACTATACAGACGTCACCATAGCAAATCCCTATCTATAGCTTGTCGTTAATAGTTTTCACAGCGCTCATGCGGGTTCCGAAAGGTCCAAGCGCCTTATGTACCACAATTTCACCAAGACGAACTGCTCGTGCACTAGAGTATCTTGAAGCCATTTCAATCAAATTAAGTGCGGAGTGACCACAAGCCCGGTATCAGGGCACGCTCACCCCGCATAAGCGCCCTGCGTGCGAAGAAAGCATGCATGTTTAAACACAGCTGACGCCTTGTTCCCACCAGCACAGTTCGACATGGTGGGCGAAGAACTTACTTGCAGAGAACGACGCCATCTCGAAGCACCTCCTCGTATGGTGCCTGAGGTAGCCGGGCTTCCAGCACTTCCTCGATCCAGTCCAGGATTTGGGACTCCAGCTCGGGATCGCGTTTGGATGCGATCTGCATCGGAAACGAAGAAAACGTTTCGTTGTTTATGGTGGTTATGCGTCTGTGATAGCATAACCGCCTGACAGACAAGTCAGTGACATCACAGATATAAAACACGGGACATTTCCTTTACACAAGTTTGGGACGACTGAAATTGTCCTGCTCAGAAATTTCCTCGCAAGGTTATAGACTATAAACACAAATACGCCTATATGGGAGTAAAAAAGGATCCTTTTTATAAAAGGGAGTGCGATAGAAGAAAGCGTATACTCCTTTTTTACACCTTTCTGTTTAGAGTCTAATGCTTCATGTCCGGAACAATTCTATTGTTATCGTTCCCTTCAAACGACTTGCTGTATTTACTTAGGAGTAACCACAAGCTGGCTGCGAGGTATAAACCCACAGGCTTCGTGCTCCTCTTATTTTTGATTATGCAACTTGCCGCTCTATTCATACCGGTCTAATGTCTTTTACACCATCATATGTCGACGCGTTCTGGGGTCCTATAAATTGTCGCTTCGTATATAAACTTTGTAAAGCTGACTGAGTTGGCGAGACTGTTACGGCAGCTGCTTTGACAAAGATGGATGCCCTTGGACCCGTGGTCTAAGAGCATGGACTGCAGGGGCAGTTTTCCTGACGGAGCCGGAACTAACGCTCAGCCAGCTCCATTCGAGCGAACAGGGAGACCCATTGAACCTGACGAGCGCTGAGTCAGAAGGCCCCGGCAAAGGTGCATCACGCACACACACATGAATCTTGGAGCCAGGGCGAGCAGTCCTTGAGAAAGAGGCGGTGGAAGAAAAAAAAAGTATCCCGCCTTGGCGGCGCTCCAGCCGCGGTGCAGAGCTGCCCGCGCTGACTCACACGAATATACACAGGGAGTGCTTGCGTCCCTTAGCTGCGTCGGCGTATACGGCTACCCGCGGCGCAGACACTGACTCAGGAAGAGAAACCGCTGCTCACATGCGCGCAGTATAGATGGGAAGTTGCCGTAGTGAGGCTGAAGTGACGCGCTGACTGTGCTTTAGTAATCGTTACTATACGCGTCAGCATTATGCAGTGCATCGAAGCCCTCAGTGCCATTGAGGACAAGTGCAGATGTTACTATAAGAGGGTTGACAGCACTTGATCCACACTGTATCACAATTTGTAAACAGGTGACACGTAAGGGCAGCCTTCGAGCTGGAAGGAGCGAGGTGTAATGCCGGGCAAGTACAGGTGCTCCTATATTAAAGGGAACGCATTGCCCATCATTCAAACAATGATTGCTCCTTAAGTATGATTTAAATTCATACTTTTCTCGTTCTAAATAGTTTTTTTCCGGACACGAAATTATCATGACATATTTCCAACTTCATTGCAGAAGTAATGTGTTTAAAAGATTTGCGGGACAACATTGCAGTGCGGCAACAGAAGCCCTTTTTAGAAGAGTCGATTAACTATACACGAACACCTGTTCAGTGGTAGGCCTCAGATATGTCTCGTTTGGAGGGTCGATTTGCTGCAAAGGACTTCCAGGTGGTTGCACCTCCTTCATCTAGGCTTGTCTCTGAAATCTTTTTATTCAGGAGTATAGATTCTTTCTATATGCCTCACTGTAAATGGTTCCAATGTTCGCAACCGTCTATGACGCCCGCACTGCATTCGGGCTTTGGCATATTATGCACTAAGTAATATGTAAAGAAAAAAGCACAGCGCGTCCTGGCTGCACAACAAAGCCTAATCAGCACCTTGCGTGTCTTTAAAAGCGTGGTGAATTTTATTGCATTTTAGGAACAGGTATAATACAACTTGTCAATGATCTAAGTAGTTTGACAACACTTCCTGGCCCAGTGCTACCGGCGTAGGTGTCATGTTTCCAGGAGTATTCACAACATTTTGTCCTAAAAGGTGGCGTTGAAATATCGCTTACCTGCCGAAAAGCTGGTTTTGTTCTCGGGAAACAAATTAGAGTGAAATGACAAGGAGACACGTACAGCACAAGCACAAAAAAGAAACGCCTGCTATTTGTGACGACGGGGCTTACGAACTTTTTTTTTTCTCGCTCGTGGGAATGTGCTTGTCGGCGTGGGCTTGTAGCTGCAGGTTTACGAAAGCTTCGAACTTTATATTGCCGCTCGTCGGCGTTAAGAAGTGGAGAGACAACAAATAGATAACGTTTCTATTGCACAGGCCTTTTGACTGTCATTTACTCTCGCCTTGGTAGCATTGATCCGAAAATGAAGTTGCGAAAACGTTCGCACACTGGTATTCGGCTTCTTGTTTGTGAACATCAGGTTAGCTGCAGTAACCGAGGAGCTCCAAGGGAGAGCGCTGCATTATGTGTTGTATGCGGCTTTCTAAGGATGATTGTTTCCACGAGCTTTAGTTGTTGTCAATTTCAGCGTTGGCTGTTTACGGTTTGATTAAATTATTTATTTTTTTTTCGAAATGAAGGCCAGTTGTCATCTGTTTTGGTGCGCAAGCGTAAAATGAAGTTTTAATGTGTGCAATGTCTTTCGTCAATCACACCGTGTTGGCCCTTTTGTTTTTTAAATTTTACAGTTGTGTTTTCTTTTCTATACTTTCAGACGCACGAGCTTTCATTTGACATTTTTGTTGTCAATATATGTATTGCGCGTGTACTGTTCTTTAATCAATGACACGTAAGCGTGGGTACAAATTTCCGAACTAGGAATGCAGGTTTATTGTTAGGGCTATACAATTCCCGGCTCATAGTCAGCAAGATGCTTCCAATCAGGCTCCACCAAAACTGACAGAGCGATACTTGGCTGCAATTTATTTAATGGGGCATTTCCGGAAGCTTATGCAGGCAGCAAATATCACGCGGTCACCGCGGATATTTTCGTTATAACGGCCCTGAGAAAGGGCGAAAGGCAGAACATGGCCCAAGGACACGCATGCACCATTCTGTTTAGTCAAACAAAAAGTTAAAAATTAATAAACAAATAACTAAATGTGGCAACGCTAAACAAAGACCAGCGAAGCCTGCTGAAGAATATCGTCCCTGGAAACGTTGTTTCTTAACTAGTGCTACATTTTCAAGGAAGTCGCTTTAAAATGATGCCTTGCTATTACAGTGTAGTAATAATAATAATAAAAAAAACATTGTCTCCAGCCTCCGCATGAGTTGTGCATTTCATGACAAGGACTTGGCCTTTGTTAAAACCATGAACCAAAATACCCGGCTAGCACCCTCTCTTAAGGCTCTTGTGTCGGCGCTCAGGCTGGTTGCACCCAAGCATAAAAAGATAACCAGCGCGCGAGAGATCTCAAGAAAAGAAAGAGCCCGTCGCCGATAGTATGTCTTTTTCTTTTTCTGCTCGCAAGAACTCCCCGAAAATAGACCGTCTCTTAACGAAGAAACTGACGCGCTTCCCCCGCAGTTCCTTTCTCTCCCCCCTCCCTCTCTTTCTCTAACCCTCAGCCCACCGGGAAGACGAACTGCCTCCTCAGACGAGTGGCCCCTGAGACTGTGCTGCCGTGCTCACGCAAGACGGCGTAAAGAAAAGATGTCTTCGGTTACGGGTCTCACTTTTGGCTCACTCTGCAAGCGTTGTTCTCCACCCTCGGTTGTGCCAGAGGCAATAAATAACAGCTTGCACACCCAGCCGTCTAGACGAAACCGACTACACCCACATAACTAGAACAAAAAAGGAAAGAAACAGGAAAAAAAAGCCACAACTCCGGCGACGATGGGTGGGCTGACAGATTATTGCAAAGCGTAGTCACTGAGAACGTACAACTGCGAGCGATGACAAGAAACTCGCGACAGGAGGTAGAAAGAACTAAACGTATACGCAGGAGCTGGTTTGTAAACTTCTTCGACTGCGCTCGTAAACGGTTGTGATTCTCACGAGAAATTCCGGTGTTTTGTCCCCCGAGGAATGGCTAGCTGAGAGCAGAAATGAAAGACACGAGGGATGCCGCTTTCAGGCGAAATTTTGCTGAATAATGGTTAGGTCTTCCTCCGCTGTTACAGGCAGTTAAATGTTGAGAAGTGCAATCTCACATGGACGACACAGGAAACACTGTTGTTCTGAAAAAAAGAAACGCACAGCAAAAAATTGCTGCATATATTTTTAAACTTATGCATGAGCCGTAGTGAGCGAGTTGGCTCTATGACAGGTAGGCGTTGCCCCGAGTTTTTTGTCATTTTTTAGTATGTTCTTAAAACGTTTTTGACACAAACCAAACCGTCCCTTTTTTTCATCCAGCTTAATTGCTACAAAAGAAACTGTATCGTGCTGTTGCACGCGTACGCACGGATGCTGCGTTCTAGCGTACAAACTGCTGGAGCCTTCAAAGTAAATTTCACTTATACCGAAAAAAAGTGTGAAAAGAAAGAATACAGAAAGAAAAGACAGTGAAGAGAATGGCTGGCATTTTTTTTGTATACACGGAAGCTATCGTGTTTATTTGCACTGATTCCAGGGTCTAGCCCAAGCATAAACTTTCAGAATGAGCAGCTGCAAAGTTTTTTTTTTTAAATATATACTTTGCACGTTGTGCTTTCTCGGCCTATAACGAAGTATTACTATAGAGTAACGCTCTAAAGAGGAGCGTACGAGGTACTGGTTTATCTTCAAAGGTTTTTGCGAAACAAATAAAACATCGCCAGATTCTTGCTGTCTAGTTAAAGCTGAAGTCAGTTGAAGAAGGTTTTAGCGTTTTAGCACCCAAATAAGTGCCCTTTTGAGCAGAGTTGTATTGCAGATTAGCAGTGCGGCCTTTTCTGTGCTCTGCAGTGGCTACACAGCGCAAGATAACAAAGTAGTATTTTTTATTTGTGTATCTTTTTGAATCAACCGTTTGAGAGCTTGTTGGGATAATATTTATCACGAAAAAATGGATGCATTACAACATCACAATGAAAGGTGCGACCAGTGTTTTGACAAGAAACATGCTATGATTTTAATGATTTGTAATATCCCAGGGACTGCTTCCAGCACAAAATCACAGAGATTTTCGGAAGTCATGCCGATGTGCCATTGGCGTCATGTATACGTATTGCCGCCTGCGCAACTTTTTAAAGCAGAAATGAAACAGAAGAAAAAACAACAGCAAACAAGGTTGGTCTATGCGCTTTTTTCCAAGCGCTCAAGTTGAATCAAATTATTTTCATGCTTTCTGCATCGCACAATGCGCTATCTAGAATGTTCTATGACAGTGGTGTTGATGATCCCGAGTACAGGGTTAAATGTTTCGAATAAATTTGCACTGAAATCTAATATATGTTTTCTGCCCCTCAGTAAAGCCCATTTAGGAGACAAGTGCTTTCTTAAGTTACGTTCGTGATTTGTTTTAAATATCGACAAGCAGAAGACAACTGACACCTGACATTTAGCGATAGGAGTGAGTGATCTCGATGGAGGCAAAATGAAAGAAAGCGTCCTAGTGATCTGCGATGCAAGTGCACATTAAAGAACCCAGGGTGGTTGAAATTAATTTGGTGTTATCACCTACAATGAATCCTTCTTTCTTCCTCATATCCACCCCTCCTTCATCCATTGCCTTTACTGCGCGGTTCGGGTGTTCACCTTGAGTGAGACCGTTCCAGTGCCTTTTGCTTTGTTGATAACGAATAATTCTTATAATAATGATCCCGATAATCCTTCCGGTGGTATTCTTATTCGCACTCGTCATTCGCGCTGTTCCTTCAAAATACGATTGCGCTAGGTAAAAACATGTCGAGACAACTTAAACCTCACATCTAAAAATTAATGATATACCTTTGATGAATATGAACTTTTACCTGTGAGAAGAGAAAGCTGGTTGTTCGCTCATTATGGACTGCACTTGCCCACATCACTGACGGCAACATTATTCAGAAAATGTCGTGCGACATTCATTAGCTGCGCTGTGAGAAAAGTTTAATTACTTCTCGGAACGGCTAGGTCAATTTTGCCTCTCGGAAAAGCATCCCAAGAGAGTTTTATCGGCGAATTTTATCGGCTGCGTGCTAAACAAGAGGATCATCAGAGGCGCCGAGCTAAAAGGAGCCCTTGAGGTCATCAGCCCTAACGGAAAAGGAGATAACACGTGAGGGATGGCTCTCCTCTCTTTGCGGGGTCCGAAAAGGCAGCGACGCAGCGAACTCTCATAGCGAGTATTATTTTTTATTTTTTTTTGCTGAGATTCGGCGCGGTAGGGCGAGACGGCAATTCGCTCACCTTGCTGGCGATCTGTGCGCTGAGACCGTAGGCTGGACCGCGGTAAGCCATGGCGACACACTGGACAGTACGGGCGTCGGCGACGGGGGCACCTGACCGGGAGTAAGAGGCAAAGGCAACTGCGGGCCGGACAGACCACGACTAAGACCCGCCACGGTCCGGGGCTCGCACCCCCTCCCCTTCCTGGGGGAGGGGGGCGGCGGGGAGCGAGGCCCGCTAAAGATAGCCACGTGCTTCAGCGGCGGCTGCAGGCAGCAGCACCCTTTGAAAAAAGTCGCGGGGGCTCTTCTTCCTACGAGAGAGGGAAGAACCCGGCTCGGGTTCCCATAACGGGCTCCGTGGCCCCGCGGTCGTGCATCCTCCCCCTCTTCCGAACTGCAAATCTGCTGCACCTTGTGGGACAGCAGCAGCGCCTCTGGGTTTTCAACGGTGCATGCTGCGAGGCCACTGTGCTGAAGAGCATGGCCTTGGGGGAGGGAGGCAGTGACCATGACGAAGTCTGATTGCACTCTCTCCCGTATGGCATTCTTTAGATCTTACACTTGTTACGTGCAGGGTCAAAACAGCGTTTGAATTGACTCAGTTATCTTTTTCACTGTTGCGATTTTGGCGTCAGGAACAGTCGCTTTCACAATAACAAGAGGTTCGTGAGGGTTTACAATGACTACTAGAGATGAAAAATTTCTAGAAATTCTGCATGCCGAAAAAAACGAGGGCAAGAAAAGTTTTTCTATATATACTGGAACAATTGAGAAAATACAGAAGTAAGCATATGCGGATGGTTCATTGCCAGGTACGCCCGGAGTTTACAAAGAAAATATATTTACTAATAATATGTTTGTGTGGGTATGAAAAGTGGCAGCAGGACAGGAATGGGGAATACATCGAACAAACATGGACCACAGGACAAGAGCTGAAAGTTGTTTTGCAGATCGTGATGGCGACGAAACTGACACACGTGATGTCCCCATCATGTGCTGTCTGTTGCCAAAGGAAGGAGGCTAATGTAGAATCAAGAGGATGTGGTAATAGGCAATACCACATGGCCTGTGTTTCTTTAATGTCGTCCCCCGTTTCTTTCGCACGATTTTACGAATTCCTGTTCGCATACAATAAATATTCCCGGATGGTTTGTCTTCCCAAAGACTGCCGCTTTTTGGCGTGTGGCATCAGTGAAGGATACGTTTTTTTTCACTTAGAGCCATCGGGAAGCAATGAATGCCCATGCGGATCAACCTTGCTAGGTAGGAGACGGAGCCACCAGGTATTAGGCTATCTTCTTAGTCTCTACAAGATGGCTTGTCAACAATTTCGCCTGGTTGCAGTCGATCCAAGAGCCAGTGCAAATAAGGTATCAGATCCGGGAGTATGCTGTCGAAAGCTGACAGCACCAATGATAAGAAGAAAGGGGACAAGCAAGGAATAAGTATACTTCCATTGAAATGTCTGCTGAGCGAATGGAACCATAGTGCCAGAACAAGTTCCAAGAGGCATTTCCAGAAACAATATGTACCAGTAGAACAGCTTCGCTGTTTACAACCGGTTGTAAAGGGAAAACTTCATACCTCGAAAACAGTTTTAAATATTTTACCCCGTGCACGGCATCTCTAAAACCGAACAGAACCACGCAACAGTTCAGATATCGTCTTGGCTCCAGCTCGGTTCAAACGGAAAGCAAAAGGTGAGATACGTGAATACAGCAGGCCAGTGCTTCGTGCCACGGTTGTTGAAGTCTTAAGCCTCGCTTATGAATTGACTGGTGAGCATGATGTGATAGCAAAACCCCTGTTTATTTCTGCACTTAATTAAATAAAACATGAAGATCTTTTTTAGCGTTTTTTTTCCTATGCCGTCGGTCGTACTTTAAACGCTGACCGGAGTAACTGATGATTATTTTGTTTGTTAGGGGCCACAGAGTGTGGTTTTTTATTTAGAACTTTCCATACCTTACAAAAATAAGAAAAAGAGTTAATTTTTGCAAGGCTTTCCGTTTTTGCGAGGCCTGTCATCTTTAATGGCAACGTGTGGCAGACACAAATGGTGCCATTGCGAATCACAGTAAGATGCACCTCATCAAAAGCACGCGCCAACCCCAGCCTCAGCAAGCTCTGGCGCCGTACCGCAATGGCACTGTAGTGTTGTGTTCAGCTAAATATTTTTCTAGCTCTTCATGGAAGTTCATTTGACGAGGCGAATGCCTGTGGCAGTCGTGTTCCCTATTTTGTCCGTATCTGCTGTAAAACAAAAATATATATGCCACAATGTGGCACCGAAGAAAAATCGTGCATGTCAAAAACAGGCTACTTGCATGTACAGGGCTATAAAAAAGGGCTACTCCTTTGTGCTAATCAAACTGGCTTCTGAATTCGGTGAGTCGCATTTATTTCTCGATCATGAATAATTGGGCACTGGCATTAAAAAGTGCTTCTGCTAGAGCTACTTTCTTGGGGATTTCAGACAGAATCCTAGTGGCGCCCAAAGTCTTCACTTGCATTGCACTGTAATGGCTGGACTGGCTCCAATGTTATTTGCTGCATGCTATTCCACAAATCACCAGCAATGTTAATTGTATTCTGAGAGGCAAATATGGTAGGAATTTTGCTGCCAAACTTTGTGCCTATAATTAAGTTCTGCAAAAGTAACGCACTATAAGACAGTCAGGAATAGAGACATTATTTCTGAAGAGGTCATTTACTCATTATAGCAAGGCGAGCAGTCAAGCAAATCGTTTAACGCAGTTCAGCGACGAAAACGAATATTGTAAATTGTTGCCTATCTGTGGACATAGTTTATGAATGGGATCTCGTGTCTCTACGATAGAAGCAATACTGTAATTAACGGCTGTGTGATTTAGGTTTATTCAAGGTTCTTAAGTAGCGGACCAAATACTGCCACTAAAGTGGTCATCATCACAAAACCGAGACTTTTCTAGTCTATCATTTGCCCGTGGACAATCGCTTTTGGCGGAGAATTTAGTGGAAGCTGCTTTCCTGTCAATATCTTCTGAACGTACGGCTGTGCGCACCTACGTGCAAAGTGGATGTTGGAACAGCTTCTCTGTGTCCATAAACAGGCATGCGAAAGGTCTCATTTCGGCCCTGTACGACAATTTTTGCAGCGATAGGTTCCTTTCGCTAGCATTTCAAGCCTTCAGCGGGGCGACGCCGTGGCTGGTAAAGTGGTTGGTTGGTCGCGTGGTTGGTCACGTGGTGCGGAGCAGCTGCCGGTGGCGCGGCGCGCCGGCGAAACCGAGTGGGGGGAGGGGAGAGGGGGAGAGTGAATCCACGTCCAGGGGCGAAGATGAAGAAGGAACGCCCACGGAAACGGAGCGACGAAAGACTCACTTTGCAATTCGACTGAGTGAGTTCCACTCGGCCAGCTGTAGATATTGCGGCATTCGAGGTTTTTTTAGATTAATTTTTTTTGCCAGCAATGGGGCATGTCGAAAAGGTATTCTGTTAAAAAAGATGTCTTTTCCTAAACTTGATCGGCATCCGACGAGTTTGCCTTTCTATTTGACCCACGACACGAGGCTCTGTCGCGCGACACAACACACGACAATACCGCTTGTCGGACGACAGAGTCGTGTCGCGCGACAGAAATACGACAGAAAATTTGTCGTGCGTTCTGTTGGAAGAAAAGATGGCACCACGTTTTCTTCTCTAGCTTTGGATTGACACGACGAACCCACCATAAGTTCTGGAGCACAGGCGTCGGTGTTAACGATACAGTTGCACCCTAAGCCTTCTCAGATAATATCCCAGCCTTCCCGCTTGCACTGAACCAGTAGCTCTAAAACATGCCAGGTGAGAATCGGTGCGATTTTGTGAGAAGGTACAACTCGACACTAAAAGCAAAGGTTTAATTTTTCAACGCCATCTTCGTGGGTGCGGCATAAACGTTGAAGTAGCGGGGACAAAAGGAAAGTGCATCGACCTTCAGCGGTTCTTCGCAACCCTCCCACGCATTAGAGACAAGTAAAAAAAAATACAGAAAGCAGGTGGGGCCCGCCGTGGGATGAGCTCAGAATGCGAAGCGCGTATATTCTCGGCGTGCCGTCTCGGTCACTCCTCCGGAGCAAATCTGGTCCCGCCACGTGTGAGTCCAATGGTGCGCGCAACGCGCTAAGGACGGTAGAGGAGGGAGGGTGGGGAGGGGATGCTGGAGGTGTCTCTGCTCGCGTCTACTTCCCATCGGCGACGCCAAAATCCCCCTTGCGACAGCTGTCACCCGAGGCGCTGACGACGACACCCACGCATCCAAAGATGCTCTCTCCAAGCTTCGAGGTCCTGCAGCGTCCTGGCTAAGCGGGCGGTTGCGGAGAGCCAACTGAAAAGCGGCGAACAAAGAGGGGTGCTAACAATGCGCGCCTGGGGTGAAGAGTCAAGTGGATAGGTGGCACGAACGGAGATCGCGGTTTTCTTGGGCTTCGCTGTATAGGCGCGCGAGCTGAGGAGTTATTTCGAGGCTCCCGCGGCCCTGACTCAGAACCCCGAGCATGGGAAGCTCCTCTCACGCCCCTGGGCGCATAGCTGGCGGAAAGGTGGAATTTTTCCTATCTGCATAGCGGCTGTTTTTATTCGAGTAGCGTGTCATGAGGCATAAGTTGAGAAAGGGAGAAAGAAAGCAGGAGATCGAAAGTTAAACGAAGGAGTGAAGAACAGTTTCGCTGAGGTAGTCGCAGAGGTTGCCGACGTGTGCAAATTTATCTAGAGCATTCGAACGGCGAAGGGCATGAGAAGTTAAACGCAATCCGGTTCCGAGGTAGTGTGTATGCTCGATAAAGTATTGTGCCTAGCCGTACGCCACGTGTAGCTGACGCAAGTGCACGGGCGTCTGTGCTTGCAAGTCCGCATTAATCCCACCTTCGTATGCAGTTGTGTATGGCTTTGATGGCAAGTGGTATACTCCATTCCTCTTAAGAACGTTGCCTACGACCCTGTATTCCTCTTAAGCAGGCTGGCTAAGACCCTGGCATCCCATCGGCGAACTAACAATACCAACGGTGCAGGCATGTGCAACTGCAGTGGCAACATTGTGTGGCTCCAGCTTCGAGAACAGAATTAAAAATAAGTTTTGTGGCAGGCCGAGAGCTCAGGTACCGATCAGAGGGACCTATAGGTCGAACACAGCACTGAATACATGCCAGAATAGTTCAGGAGTAGCTTCCTGACTGCTGCGCAAACCAGAGATATGTGGTTGCTCTTTCGTGCAATACCTTTTACTGATGTAAAGTTTGTAGACACTCGTGGTAAGATTTCCATGCGAACAGAAAACAACCGAAACCATAGGGAACAACAAATCAGCGTTCAATGGAAGCGCATCATTGACAGTCCAGCCCTCTTTCCTTATACCATTGTGGTCCATGGTTTGGCCCACGCACGAAAATTGTCCTAATATATTCCTACCAACTGGGCTGCTTTTCAGCAATTCTGTAATAACAAGTAACCGTCAGCTTCCTTAGCATCCCGGCAACAGAACGTCGATTTTTTTTTTGCAAACCAAACACTATAAAAGTGAAGTAAGGCCACGCACTTGAAGTCTTGCCAGGTCTCGCTTTCCTTGACCTGGCAGGACTTTCCTGAACTTGTCTGGCTAGGAGCATTGGCCAACCGTGCCGGTGAGCGGCTGTCACGAGCTGAAAAGACAGATGAAGACACAAAAGTTCTAGTCTTTGCAACCACTCAGGGCCCGCACAAAAGGTATAGGTAGAATCATCCGGAGGGGACCGCCATTTGTTTGCTTTGAGTGTTCGTTTTTCGTAACGACGCCACGGTTTTCGGGGATGGAGATGGATGAGTCGGTGCCAGAGTTACACGCCTTGGCGCTGACTACCGCCTCCTTTTGGGTGCTCAAGACGGCTGCTACGTGCCGGTCCGCAGGTCCAGGTATCGAGTCCATTGGGTCACTGCGTTCGTGCCCTGCTTTGCGAGCACGGTGGCAGTTGACACGGTGCGACGTGCCGAAAGGAGAACTTTGGTGTCAGCTTCCACAGTGCAAAGTTCGTGAAAGCGGCATCTTGGGTAGCTCTTACCACCGTTATTTGCTTGGCTGCAGGTTAGAAATTTTTGTTTTGTAGCGATAGCTACATTACGGTAGCACCAAGGCGGATTTATAGTGGTGGCGAAGGCTGGGCCGAAAAGTGGTTTAGCGCGACTGCAGCACAACCAGAGGATGGGGGGGGGGGCAAACACTCATATAAATAAATGATAAAACTACAAAATTGGAATGTAATCTGCCAATAGAAAAGAAAAAAATATATTAGCACCTTGTTTTATGAAAGAGGTAAGTCATTTTATTAAAACCTGGCAAATTTTGTATTTTTGCAACACTCTTGACCTGCCCCCTATTCATGAGTGTGCGGTGCATTACAGCGCGTCTTTGCAGGCCTTGTTTCGATACCCGGCTAACCCGGCCACAGTGGCGATTTCTTATCGCCAGCTGCCTGCGATGGCGCGCCTGGTAAAGCGTATAAATTTAGCTCGCCGGTCTCAAAATGCTCCTTTTGCGAAGTTTTCGTCGTCCTTGCACGTCGCTTCTTTGTCACCGTTCGGTAAGATTTGCACCCCGCTGCACCGCTGCGGCAGTTTTCTCGGTTTTGTCGTTTCCTTCGGCGTGCAGCCAGTGCGAAGTCTTTTTCCGTCTTTGCACGCTTCGCGCTCTTCTTTTGAAGCGCTTAGCGCTTCATTTCAAGATGAGCTTGCGGCATGTGAAGAAACGATGCTCCGTGGTACACCAAGGCGGTACACTGCGACAGCGTGGATAGTACCATTGGTGTCACGCTACACCGATTCCCGCTTGACTTCGATATGGTTTCGTAGGGCTGTTCGCTCGTGTTTCATAGCTGTAACCCGTTCGTGCGTACTTGGCTATATGTCTTTTTCAATGTTTGGTATTTGCTCCTACGTTGAGCACGTTTGAGGGTGCTAAAGCTGGCTTTAACATTGCCTTGCAGATGTAAACGCACCTGCTATATTCTTTCAGCTGAAGAAATTAAATGTGAAGAATAATCCCAGTGTGCTCTATGGTCTGTGTTGATGCGCCTACTTATGTCATGTTATGTTTGCTTCAATTGAAGCTGTCGTAGCATTGTTTTCTATACTTTTCAATTTCCTAACTGACAACGTTCGTGGCACTTCAGGGCTTTTTCCTTCTGCACTGTGACTATTGAGATGATTAGCCAACTTAAACAATACTGCTTGTGCTGCCTGTGACATGTATTTTTTGTTTGTGTGCCAAGGGTGTGCTTTGTGACTGTATTTGTTTGGTTGCTGCAATAAACAATGAATATGAAACTATGAAAACCATACTTGCCGTACACTCTATTGCCAACTGTGCACTTGAGCCAGTGCTTTGTGCATCATACCTTGCATCATACCTTGCTGTACTCAAAAGCTCTCAAAAGTACTAGCACCAGTATTTGCACTACAAATCATGCATGCTTCGCCAGTGTCTGGAAGTGTTGCTGCCTTTCTATGCTGCCCCTCCTTTACCAGTCACTTTCATTGCGTTCCCAATTGCACATTAACAAGGCCATAACTAGCAGGAACTCGAGCACATTTGACTGGCAAAGGTTGGGGCGCGCTGAAAGGCAGCAACCTTCGAGAGATACGGGCTCGAAAACGCGGTTTCTACAGAAAGACCGCTTTATAATTCGCGCCAAAAGCATACGTATGCGTGACGTCATTCTACGTCACGTTTGCGTAGTTTGCCCCTCAAAATCCAGGGGGCGCTGGAGTGCCCATGAGCCGCCATTTTTTGGACCAATGGGCGTCTATGGAGCCTTCGCTACCAGTATACATCTACCTTGGTAGCACTTCGAGCCTTCAGTGTAGCGGTGGCACGTGCGGTCACGTGGCTGGTCACGTGATCAGCCACTTGGTGCGGAGTAGCTGCTGCTGCCGGCGGCGCGGCGCGCCGGCGATACCGAACTGCATCTGTGCACATGCGCCGGGTCAAGTGGGACGAAGATGAAGAAGGAACGCGCAGCCAAACACAGTGGCGAAAGACTGACTTTGCAATTCAACTGAGCAAGTTCCACTCGGCCAGCTGTAGCTATCGCGTTACTCCACGTTTAACCAGAGCTAAACCACCGCCAATTTTTTCTATCGGTGGGTGAGATAACAATGGTTTAATTGGAAGGAAACGCAGTATTTTACGTTGCAATCAGCGCGCATTGACATCCGAACCGGAGATGGTAGAAGAGGAAGTAAAGGAAAGCAAGGAAGGTTTTCAAACTCGAGCACAAATCATACCGTCGATCTCCACCGTTGTTATGCGTTTCCTGTTTAATTTCGGTGTTTCTTCTTTTTTGTTTACTTCTCTCGTCCCGAGCATTCATTTTATTTTCGTCCATGAAAAAATTCGTCTGAAAAACTCTCTGTGCACCCCAATTCTTGGCCGACCCTGTCTGGGCATGTGTCGTTGTATGAGGATAACAACAACAGCTCCGCTCAGTGCCTAGCCATCATTATTACCACTCATGCAGGGAAGAGCCGCAAAGTGTACTTTTTGATACAACAGCCGACTCGAGCCTTCGTAGAGGTATGCAGGGCACGCGCAATAGAGGAAGTGCGCTACCGCACTTGGTGATGCTTGCAACATAAAGGGTCTGCATGGTGACCTTTCAAGCATAGAAGAAGAAAAAAAACATGAAGCAGAGAAAGGCTGGAAAAGAAGCAATAGCAAATTTTTAAAGGACATAATGCCGTCCTGGCCCCTCAGTGATCACTAAGGGCTGAAAAAAAAATTAGAAACGAGGTTTCGTGGCTGCTGTTGCGCAGTTTTCGCAACAGATGGCAGCTGCTGCTCGTGTCAGTAATAATAAAGAAAGAAAAAGAATGAATCAAATAGAAGAAGAATAGGTTCCTTTTCCCGGCTGCATCCCACAGCCATGACAGAGCGCAGCACCCAAGAAGGGACATTCGAGACCGCACGTGAACGTCTCACGACTACTAGCAGCAAGTACACGACTTCGGCCACGGCCCCCCTGCAGCACCGGAACGCAGTGAGAGAGGAATGATACGCACTTTAAGTAACGTCGCCATCGAACGCCTTCTTTACCTTACCCAGACTGCCGACATTTCCTTCCGAATTCGCTCCCGCGTTTACGATCAGCCTTGAGCTAAAAAGTCTCGCGTCTTGAGTCACTAGGGCACAAGGCAGCCGATTTCACGGCGGGACGGTTTTCGAGCGAATCACATATTTCGTTTCCTTGAGCTGTAAGACCAGGTACTAACCGGGTTAGTAGGTTGCCTTATAACCGTTTGATGCTGTACCGCAATTCAAACCTAGTAGTCATCGTTTTGGTCCCAAAGCGACTCAGGCTATGAGGGACGCCGTAGTGAAGGGCTCCGGAAATTTCGACCACCTGAGGTTCTTTAACGTGCACTGACATCGCACAGTACACGGGCCTCTGGAATTTCGCCTCCATCGAAATTCAACCGCCGCGGCCAGGATCGAACCCGCGTCTTTCGGGCCAGCAGCAGAGTGCCATAACCACTGAGCCACCGCGGCGGCGCACCTAGTAGTCAGTACGCAGCATCGCTACAGAGATGCTGCTTACAAAGTACTAGGTCTGGTCCACCGTCACGCACTGCTGTAAGACGTATGCTAGGATGCATCGATTGAGCAGTGTAGTTCCATCTTTGGCCCAAGAAAACAACGCTCACGTAACATTGTTGCGTTTCTCTAAATCAGGGAGAAATTGCCTGCTTGTAATCAGCTACCCTCGCAAGTTCACTGCTATATATGCAGCCGAAAGTCACGTGTTTCCGTCTCGACCTCTAAACTGCGATAGGTGTTAACTCAGCACAGCAGTGACGAATCGGCGAAAATGATCAAGTAACCCAGCATGCCGGTTTCAATGTTATCCAGGAGTGTTGGGGAGAGGGTGCCCTGGAAGGCGAAAGCTTACTTACGTATATGTCGGCAAGAAATTCGTGGCAACGGCCTCCATGTGATTACGGTTCTTTAATTCTGCCGCAGCAAAAGCATGGAGAGATGGAGGCTATCCCGGAAAGCACTTCTAAGGTCTCCGTTCCTCATGGTTCGCTTCAAGATCTCTCCTCTCAACGATCAAGAACGTTTGAAAGCGTGAGTTTTCCAACTGAAGAGTTTGCAGACTGCATCAAGAAATGACCGAACGCCATAGGTGGATACACTGGTACATGCGCACAGACATAGCTTAGTGTGTGGGGCAGTTTGCATAGCCTCCAAAGCTGACGCCAGGCTGTTTAGTTTTACAGCGTAAAGAATTGCTCATGCTCGATAAGCAGGCTGAAGTTTCAATAGCATACTATTCGGAGTTTAAATGCTTACCGGCACTAAGACCTGTGTCCTGAGATGGCATGCCAACCTAACCTTTAGCGCATTGGATAGGTACAGGTATCTTATGTGTGTTACAGACTAGTTCGGTGTCAACGCTGCATGATTGTGCACTTTTCGGTTCTTTAGTATTGAAATATGCTGTATATAACCATTTTTTCACCTATGTTTTTAAACCAAAAGCTAGGTGCCATGCACTGCCACAGAATTCTGCATTGCTATTCATTGCACCACTAAAATAGGGACAAGGGGTTGTGAGAAGGATGGGGGGGAAGAGCAAAGCACGCGAATAATTAAACAATCTCTTAGAAACCTTCCATCTGCTATTTTACGTGCTATTTAACCCAGAGGACGAATTGGAATGCACAAATGAGTGCCTGAATGCGCAAATCACAAAAACTAAACAAACAAACAATTTTTAAGGGCACACGATGAGACCAACAGTTTACTGTAGATAGTGATATAAATAGAAGCTGTAATAGAGTACGCCTAATTCAGACAAGTAGTGACCGGCAAACCCTGACAATTAAAGAAATATAACTGGGAGAAAACAAGATGCGGAGCGCATTTGGCAAGCACTCTCTGAACATAAATAGAATCTTAACAATGTCCGTCAAGAGAAATACTACAACAGTTACACGCCAGAACAAATATGAAGCCTTAGCTTAAAGGCAAACGGAAAGGCTTGAAATTAAGTTCAGAGGAGAGCCGCAAGCTATGGAATGCAAAATGGCAGGAAGATAGGACAGAAAGAGAGCAGCGTGAATTAAAATTCAAACTCAAGCTAATGGCGTACGAGCTGATATCGAGAGCAAGAGGAGGACTTAGAGGGTACACGTAATGTGAAAAAGCGGCAAATGTTAGTTCGTTAGGGCAACACAGTGGATCTCAAGCGAAGAAACTCGTAGCTGGCGCTGTAAATGCGGCAGGCAAATGAGATGAGGGGAGAGGGTACCTCCCGAGATACGGTGGCCACTGCTGGCTTAAGACCTTTGGGAGACTTGACAGGGAGGGTGGTGAAGATAGATTCATGATTCCGTTATGTTGAGGGAACCTCTCTATTCCTCGCCCGACAAGTAACACATCACAAGCAGCAGAAACATCTTTCTTTTACGGGCTAACAAAAAAAAATGGCGGTGGTTTTACTCTGGTTAAACCTGGAGTGACGCGATAGCTACAGCTGGCCGAGTGGAACTTGCTCAGTTGAATTGCAGTCAGTCTTTCGCCGCTCCGTTTCGCTGGGCGTTCCTTCTTCCTCTTCGTCCCACTTGACACGGCGCATGCGCACAGCTGTGGCAGCTCGGTTTCGCCGGCGCGCCGCGCCGCCGGCAGCAGCAGCTGCTCCGCACCACGTGGCTGTTCACGTGGCCAACCACGTGACGAACCACGTGATCAGCCACGGCGCCGCGCCGCCGGAAGCTGCTCCGCACCACGTGACCAACCACGTGACAGCGTGGCGGCACCGCCACCGTCACGGCGCCGCCACGCTGAGGGCTCGAAATGATACCGTAATGTAGCCATCGTTACAAAACATAAAATGTGCATGACATACCAAGCGGGATCTCGGTTGGAACATAAGAGTTCATACTAGCGTAGCGCCGTGCTAACTTGAAGGCCGGTTTCTACAGGTTATAGAACTCAGGAACAGTGCTATACGACTCTATCAGGGCACAGAACAAGAGACAAAATTTAGGGGACAATTTGTGGGACTCCGGAGATTTGCAGATCGGAATGCATTTTGGTGAATGGTATTCCAGTAGCTGCCTCAGGATGCATATGAACCTAGAATCCCCCTCTGGTTCTCAGCTAATTTCTGATCGGTGTCTCACTTTGAAAACTATAGAACGCTCTGTTACCAATATTCAAACAGAACTCTTTTGCACAAATTTGATTCAAATCAGTCTGCCTCTTTCCCTAAACCCTATGTTTTGTTTAGTATACCACTGTCTTTTCACACAATGAACTTTTTTAAATCACGAATCACAATAAAAAACACTTCAATACAGTGCGGTACCAAAACCAACTGGAAAGTAATCTGGAAATTTACTATCGGAGGCAAAAGTCTCCAAGACACCTGAGCCGTTACGTAACCCGATAGTTCTTGTTAGCTAGTGGAGCGAAAGTGGGACACGCGTGCTTTAATGCCTGGTAGTAAAATGACATTTTTGCTTAGAAATGTCGCACCAATGTATAAAGGTCGCTTTTCCCCTGAAGGTTCTTGTACCCGATAGGACACGTTACCATAGCGCAAGTGTCCTTGCGGTTCTTTCGCAGGCACAAGCTACAATCACCTATATAATCAGTCTTCGGACGCAGGTCTTAATGCATTCTCGTCACCCTTAGTTATAATATATGCAGGCAGGAAGGATAAATGTTTTTGATCTTAAGCCCCAAGCCTAACTACGTTAAAAAACGCATTTCGCTGAGTCACTTAACGCTTCCTCCCTTTCGGTTAATACCGTGAAGATATTACAGGCAAACAGCAAACTGTCACTTAATTTGGGGTTTGGGTTACAGTTCTCCGTATTGTTGAGACTTCAGTGAGCTGATGGTACAGTTTTCCTTGTTTATTTGGCTTTGTCAACAGAGGAATGCTGGGTATGAAGCGGTATTCACTGTTTTACTCTGTTCCATGCTTATTTACGTACCCAGGCGTCGCCATCTTCCCAGCGAACCTGCAGTGAGCCATGTCGGAATGCGGGGAGTGCGAGAGAGCTGGCTGTTCCTTTCATCACCGTGTCCATCGGCATCTGCGTCATCGTCGCCACCGTCCTGGTCGCTTCGATTAGGAGGGTCGGGGTACGATCGCTCACGCAGGCGGTCTGCGCCAGTCACGACTGCTTACTCCATGCTCAACTCTTGAAGATGGCCTGGAACTCCACCATCGACCCGTGCGTCGACTTCTACGGCTTCGTTTGCGGTTGCTGGGAGGCGCACGAGACACGAAGTAGACTCAACGCTCTGGTCTTCGATGTGGTCGACGCCGCCATCAGCAACCTGCGGTCCCCAGCCAGCGAGCCGAGGAAGGCAGCGAAGCTCTTCAAGGGTTGCATCGAGCCCTCGGAGTCGGACGTACGTTCCAACCTGCAGCACTTTAAGGAGTTCAAAAGGAAGTTGGGCATGTACTGGCCGGAAGCAACCCCTCTGAATGCGACAGCTGTGCATCCCTTTGACCTCCTATTGGACCTGGCCATCAACTGGCGCATGGGATTCCTGTTTCAGGCTCACATCGCTCCAGCGACGGTGAGAAAGTCACTGTCGTTGGTCATTACGCCAGGAACATTGAGCACCCGATGGTACGCGAAGAAGCCCACGGTGCGGACACTTGCAGAGTACGAATCTAACGTAAGAGAACACTTTCGCGTGCTGAATGCTCCCTTGTGGTTCCCCGTGAAAGCATTAGAAGATGTGGAAACCAAATTCGTGAGGGCGGCCTACGATTCAGCTCAAGAAGCAAGTAACCAGACAGCGAAAGAAATTACTGCTTTAGACGCGGTCGTTCCTTTATGTGAAAATAAATCGTGGCTTGGGCTCGTCAACAAACACACTCAGCCATACCGATTCCGACCTGGCTGCTTAGTAATTACTGAAGGCAGACTGCTGGAAAACTTCGCGAAGATTTTCAGAGAGCACCCCAAGGAAGCCATTATCGGCGTTATTTCGTGGCTCTTTATTCAGGAACACCTCTGGATTATAGCGAACAGACCAGACCTGAGGTTTGGGACGGGCGACAGAAGCAAAAAGCACGTTGAATACGCCTGCTTTGAGTACGTCTCGTTATCACTAGGCCTACTGGCCGCCGAAGATTACTTGCGCAGCGAGTTCACCGCATGGAGCCGCAGACAAGTCAATAGCCTCTTGGGCCACATATCATTGGCCTTTTATCGCCGCATTGAAGGTGTCACGTGGTTAGACGCTCATACGAAATCCGTGACGCTCGCAAAGATTGGCAACCTAAAAGCACAAGTTTGGCCGGCGGTGCAGTTCTTCGATATCAATGCGACGAACGTACTTTACCATTTGTTTCCCGACATGACCGGGGCTTTCTTCGGAAACTTCATCGACTGTATGAGAACTCTTCGAGGCCTTCTGGGGGATGCACATGCCAACGACTTGTACCTGAAAGAATTGTTTAGGCCCACCGGGCAGTTCCACTTTGACTATTACCTCAACAAGGCCTACGTCTCGCTGGCTGTGCTGAAGGCTCCAGTTTTCTACGCCAATGGCAAGGACGTTATGCTGTACGGCAGTCTCGGCACCCTGTACGCTCAACAAGCCGCTAAGGTCATAGACTCTCACGGCATACTAGTCGGTGACGATGGCCGCGATGTTATATTGGAGAAATACCGCGTACCTCAAGAATACCAAGAGAAACTACAATGCGCAGCTAGCCAGAGCACGAGTGCCTACGCAGAACTGTTCTCGCAGTTGGCAGGATTGGAAATCGCGTTCGGCACATTTCGCAATGTTTCACTGAAAGCCGCTACGCTCGCAGACAATAGGGTGGAGTCGCTCGAGCAGTTCACCGAGAACGAGGTATTTTTTATGACGTACTGCAATGCGCTGTGTTCTCCAGCAAATGACGTTAGTGCCAGGGATAAGTGCAACTTACCACTCAAGAACTTTGACGAGTTCGCAAGGGCATTCAACTGCCCATTGAACGCACCAATGAATCCCGAGCGCAAGTGCACAGTCTTCGGTGGCTAGGGTTCAACTTGACTTGCGCGCCTCTTTTGTTTGATGCCGCGCATTTGTAACGGTCCGCGCTCCTCTCCGGTCTAAATTTTTATTGCCTTGTGAGGGACAACTTTTCCATTAACGATGCTGCGGCTTGGACCGCGTTCGCCAAGAGTTTCAGCGTTGGAGATACTTACAGAAAGAAGCATGTCGTTTTGCTTTTCTACGGACACCATGTGGCTTCTTAACAGTTACTCTTTTTCCTTTTGAGGTTCTCATTTAGATTGTTTATTCACGCTTGAATGCAACTGTAAGTTCCATATTTATTTTCCAGAGCTTGGTGTGCAAATATTTTTTTTCTTTTTTTAACGCATGCGACAGTGCTAGAAATACGTACTAGCAGGCATAGTGGCGCCACAGTGCAGAGAGATTGCGATGTTGAAAGTTTTCAGGACTCAGTGTTGCCGCGTCCGGCTGCGTGTGGAACCGCCAGGTGTCGCTAGCGCGGCGCCTTTCAAAAAATTTCCTAGGCAGCGCGTCTATAGTCTTTGGAAGCAAATAACTGCGCTTTCGTGCGAACTGGGTGCGGCTGAAAAAAAGATGGCCTGAGTCGGTCGTCGCATCTGTGTTTGCAAACGGAACGGTTTTTATTCGCGAAAGCGCAGTTTTTAGTCGCGACAGTTCGGTGCAGCCGAGAGTATTCTTGTTTGCCGAATTTGGCTTCGTACAATGAGTTTTTTTTTCTGGTCTGTAAGACACGTCTGTGTTCTGTGTGCTTTACTCCTGCATAAATTTTAGGTGTATGGCTCTACTGTGCGCATGGCAATGGTTACTAAGAGTCCATAAAAAGTTAGAGCAATGCTGTATTTACTAGATGAATCTTGCGATCAGCTGACGCTGATGAATGCTGTGCAAAAGGCACATGAAGTCAAGAATACGTGAAAACTGGAACCCACTGTTCAAAAAGCGAGACGGAACGTTACTACTGTGGACGATCTTAGCTACGTGGGCGCACATTTACCTCACGACTGAACACGGTCACATGTCTGTAATTCTCTGCGCCGAGGTGGTGCTGGGTCCTGCCTTTCTTCAAGTCACACCAGTCATCAGGTCTCGAAATGACTCGGCAGAACACCACCCTAGCCTCTCAGGTCTGGCCGCTCCTCAGACTATGGTCACGAGGACAAGCGATATATCCTTGGCACACGCCACGTCCTAGCGACTTGCCTCAGACCCCTCCTTGCAGAATCATGTTGTTGCTTACTGGCAGCATTATCACACACAGTGATTCCTTTATTCGGTTTTTCACAGCTCACACACTTCTGCAATAATGCAACACAGGACAGGCCGACGGCAGACGGCGTTGATATATTCGTAGTTTCGTTCAAGTAGAAGGTTATCTTGAATAACTGAGAGCATTGTTTCTGGTAGCTCCTAAGTTGCTGTCGGGTGTTTGAGTGCCCAACGTACCAAGCGTGAAAACTTAGTGACTGCTGTTTTTGTTGCTGGTTTTATACACGCGTCAGGTACAGTGAAAAAAAAAAAAACATAGCTCGCCAACTGGGTTAATCGGAAGACGCTTGGTACACAAGTAATATGCGGGAGAAAGCCAGGAATGATCATTATGTTTTAAATAGCTTTCTTGATTCAATTTTACCCGACTCATTATCCGCGAAAACAATTAAACGCAAGAAACTGGTTGAGAGAGGGGCACACCACGAGCGCTTATCCGCAAGTTAGCCCACACTGTCAGGAACACCCTTCGATCTATCATTTTACCTGGGAAGGTCACATGAGCCCCGCCAACCCACACATTCCCTCCCCAAACCACATACAATGGGATACCATGCTGTCCACTTCCGACCTGGGCAACCAGCGACAGCTTATCGACTGGACACGATTAGTGGCAGAAGCACGATACCCTGGAATGAGGGCTCGATCGTTCCGCATCAGAGCATCGTTTTCCGTTTAAACTCTGTTCATTTAAGTTTGTACAGCGATAGCTGTTAGGCGCCCGTCGCTGGGTTTCGCGTCGTAGTCGTCCGCCGTCGTCGGCGTCGGCGTAACCGGTCAACCTAAGTCACATAAGCCTACGGGTGGCTCTGTTTCGAACAGCCGCCTGCCAGTGCAGGGGTGCATCACGTGGCCACTACACCAGTGGTCACGTGGCGTGGCTGAGCCACTAAACGCCTAAGCCAAACTAAATGCCTAAACAGCTATCGCTGAAACTTGCGTTACACAGTCGTAACCGTCCTGTTAGTTTTTTCTGCCTCCTCCTCGTCCTCACGTTCATCATCATAGCTTTCCTGGAAAGCTCAATGTCGGACAAACGCTTCGGCAGCAGGCAGAGAGTCCGAGTCTGAGGATTCACCAGTCACTCTTCACGATTTATTTGAACCATTCGCGTCACTTGTCAAAGTACAAAAATACACAGAAAAGGAACGGGGCCGAAATTCTCGCTCGCTTTTTCTTTGCGAAACTTTAGGCGATAAAAAAAAAAAGGAGAACTTCCAGCCATGCTCCTTTCTCGGGCATTTTTTTTTGTTTCGTTTCCTGGCTGGTTTCAACAACGCCGAGCTTCTGTAACACACAGCAAGCTAGAAAGGGCAGCAAGCTGGGAATACAGTGTGCTGATAGCTGTATGTCGAAATATTTCTAAAAAGTATCGATGTTCATAGCGCGCGGCTGCTGTGATAGAAAATGCTTAAGGACACAGAAAGAAGAGGAGCAAAGGTGCTCTCTTTTTTTAGTCTGCGGTAGACAAGGTAAGAAGAATATGCGAATGGCAGCAAAGGAACCCACATTACCCTTGTTTAACTTCTCTTTACCACAAACGTGATGTTGGGGTTATAAGATGAAGAGCAGTAGTATTCCTAAAATGAAGGGTTTTCGCTTGAACTTCGCAAGCATTTAGGGAAGGAAGAAGAGCAAGTGAGCAAGCAGAAAAAACGTCGACTTAAAAGTGCATATTTTTTTTAACAATAACTTAATGTGTACAATCTGTCGGCTTGCATCATGCGGTCGCGCAGATGTTCCTTCTCTTGTCTCGATGCAGCTGTAGGGCAGCAGCGGCGCAGATGACGCGTGATCTTGTTTTTTGTTGCGTGTAAACAGAGTGCGCGACAAGCCGTAAGGCTTGCTGGGTTGTGCTTTTGGCGAGCGCTTCACATGTGCCGGGTGTTGCCGAAGTTCTGGCCACTCTGGGTGGCGCCCTTGTTGGAGCCGTACTGCAGGTTGATGATGCCTTCACCCGCCCGCAGCTGCTCCTGCGTCCATTCGCGCTTCTGTTCCTCGGCGGGCTTGGGTCCCAGGCAGGGTCCGCGGAACTCGGGGTGGTTGTAGCACTGCGAACGGTAAAAGCTTAAAGTCAGTACAGTGTGGCTGTGTAAAGTTCCAAAAGGGGTTATGCCACTGAGAGCTATACGGTTGCGATAGACGGATGGTGTATCGATACATTTCTCACTACCCCGTATGCTGGCACTATACTCAAGCAATGCGTAAGCTGTTCAGCCATTTCTATGGTTGTTTGAACTTGAACTTTCCATGTTTGTTCAGCTTAGTCGAGCTTTACCGTTACGTTGTCACTTATTCGTGAATATGTAATGTTAAATATTCCTTTCCTTAGGGATTTCTTTGCAGCTTTGAGGGGAACTAGCACTCCTGTAGTCTGCTTCGTCAGAATAGCTGTGTCATTTATTTGCGTATTCGGCACACTCTATACAGGCTTCCATTTAATGTGAAAGAAAAATTTTACTATCTTAAGCGCTTTGGGCTATGGTTCGTACTCGAGAGTCACATGTCCATGCCGAAATAGCTTAAATTTGTTCTTTGTGCCAGCACGCTAATGACATCTTTGCGTAATGACGACATTGCCGATTTACATCTCAAGTGAGGTCTCCTCTCCGGTGTCTGTGGCGTACTTACGGCGCGGCCGACAGCCATCAGGCACTGGGCGACCTGGGGGATGTTCCTCTTCTCCCAGAGGTCGACGGTCTGGAAGACGTCGATCTCGGGGACGCCCCACTGCTTGGCGGCGTTCTGGAAGTGGGTGATGTTCTCCATCAGCTTGAACTGGCCGCCGGAGGTGTTGATCTTGGGGATGCAGCCGGGCATCAGCTTGTTCATCAGGCTGCGAAAAGAAGCAATGCGTCAGGCCACTTATATCGTATACCCCTCCTTCAGTGCTATATTATGTTTCTATATTGTGATTTTTTATTGGCAAAATCTAAGACTGATCTTGTGAGAAGAGTTATTTTTTTAAAGGCTTCCAATCACTATACTCATTAGACACAATGACATACTACCATTTAATACCATATGTTCCCCTTATTTTCCATTGATATCATTTATTGTTCTTTCTGCGTCTTCAGCATAGCTGTCAACCGTCTTGTTTTTTCATTGATGTCCGGATGTACAGTGCCGCGCACGTTAAGCCTAGGGCCGGTCGTCACTTACTTGCAGAGGACGACACCGTCGCGGAGGATGTCTCCGAAGTCGCCCTGGGGAAGGGGCTGTCCCAAGATGGCGGCCATCCACTGCATGATGCTCTCCTCGAGGGCCGGGTCACGCTTGCCGGCGATCTGCAGTGAGAAGATGTTTGAATCTTGAACGGCCGTTGAGGAAAATGATGAGGGTTACGTTAGGGGACAGGGAAAGAACAATGTGAATTAAGAAACAAAGCCGAACTCAATGACACCGCAATTAAGTCATGAGGAGGAGATGGACTCCGGATGACGAGTCATGCAACTGCATTAGTGCGACAGATTTGACTGCAGCGGAAGGTACACTTGGTCAGCGGTGGCCGAGGGTCAGATGAGGAGGTGAGGTTAGGAATTTTGCTAGGATTTCATATCCGCAACTGGAGCGGGATTGTGCTGAGTGAAGACTAACGGTTGTAGTCCTGGTCATGCTGGTGGACGTAAGCTTACCGATGATGATTATGGCGAGATTGATGACACCGTGGGCAATGACTGGCACAAGACTATTGCGAAGTGGTTTGACAGTGACTGCTTCTTGTACGATCAGAGTTCATGTTAACTGTAGTTATGTCTCTTGACAGCTAGCTTTCCTACACGTTTGGCTGTTTTGTGCAAAATAGACTTTTAATACTACGAAAATGCTGAAGTCTCTCTAGAAATGAATCGACAGCTTACTACAGTTCTGTGTTAATGCGGAAGTTCCTATATGACTTCAAAGCGTGTCGCAGGAAATGTGGTTCGAACTTACGCAGTGTTATGACATTAAACATAAATCTGACATCTGCTGCCTTTTGTACGGCGCGCTCGCTTCGGGCTGGGTTTGTATTCACATTTTTTCTGGCGTTGAGAAGTTAAGGCTGCCTTCGTCAGCAAAAACTGGATTTCTTGTACTTACTGAAAGAGTCTCAAGCAGAAGGTCTGAGAGAGGCTCTTTAATGAATAGCGGCGATGAGCGTATGTCATGCACAGTATGGAATTGCTTTTTCTCGCCTACTGTAACTGTTACAAATGTTTTATTGTTGCGAGAGTGACGACACATGCATTTGCAAGAATGGTGGTCTGCCTCGTAGTCAGCTAAGTTAATGCATTTAGACCGCTTACGCATGATCTACGAGCTGCACAATATGTGTTTCCCGTCAGTCTATAATGCCATTTCCTCGCTTCGTGTAAATTACTTAAAACATCCGCTAAAAGCAGCCCCCTCTCTTCCTCAACTACTTATTTTCTGTTTTTTTTTGTTCTTTCTACTAAAAAAAAAAACGCGGCAAGGACGCTGCGGTTCTGAGATCCGTGAACACCGTCGCTCTGCTTTCGTTATCAAAAATGGTTCTGTTCAGAGCTCTAACCATTTTTGCTTTGTTTGGAAAGTACTTTGGGTTCTCGCTTCTGCCTGTTGATCACATTGAAAAAACAATCGTTTACAAGGAGGCTGGAGATCTGGCCTGTGCCATCTGGCACCTGGTACACTGAAAGCTGAAGCTAGAACTTGCAACAGTGTGCGGCGAAAAGTGAAAGGCTCGGGAAGATGTATGGCTTCGCAGAAAAGGGACCTTGGCTTGCTCAAAGGCGTCGTCGTCATTTCACTCGCACTTGGTCAGTGGGAAGTGTCAGTTGGCTGAGCGCGCAGACAGTTGCTATTTTTGGCGGCGAGAGGGTGTCGCGTCGGCGGCTGCCAATTTTGGTTGCCGAGTAATGCAGCCACTAATTTTAGACATTCAAAAACGCAGCGGGATTTTCTTTTTCTCGTTTGACACCGTCTGGAGAATTTCGGGCATCCCGCCATCTGTGACGAACTACTTGTCGGGCTGCCGGGTGTTCATATAGCGTTGGTGATGTAAAGCTGTCTAACTCCTCCGCTCCTGTTGCTACTTCTCGGCTTGTCTGGTCAAAATAAGCAGGGTTTTTCTTGCGGCATAGGAAGATGAAAAGCATGCCTAGACGTTTGTTTATTTGCGACGATGACCGCATCTCAGATAATGCGTTGCGCATGTCTCTTATTTGCCGATACTAAAGCTGTGAATTGATCAACTCCAGCTGTCTTGACGCAGCAAATGTCAGTTAATAGAAAGCCACAGAAATATTAGTATTTGTTACTGGTCATAGTAGGCCTGAACCGTTGCCATTTTTATGAACGTCGCGCACTGACTGAACTGCCATGTTCATGACAGTGAATTGACAGTGAAGTGTGGGCAGATACCGAGTTATCAGATCTCAGGTTCGTTCTAAGCCTTATTATATGCATCAGTTAAGCACTAAACCTGTCAGTAACCTGTGAGTAACTACTCTGCTTTTCGCCCACTGACACTCCCAAGGGCTGGGAGTTCTGCCATAGATGCGAAAGAAGCTCAGCGGACGGCTCAGGCTATTCACTCGAATGGCCTAACTACGCTGAGAAGCCGTCCGTGGAGGCCTAGCTCAGGGCTCCAACGCTCCTCCAACTGACACCACCGCCATTCGGTTCTGCCGGTTCGGTCTAGTCCGCCGTCCTCCACGAATTTCACCGGTCTTCCTTTCGCCGAATGGCTTCCACAATCCAGGGAATACACGGCGTACCGTTCACGGGCACTGAGAGCCACTGAGTGCGCACTCGGGAGGCACTCACCTTGTTCTGGACTTGGGCGCTGAGGCCGTAGGCGGGTCCGCGGTTAGCCATGGCTTGTGTTGTGCGTGTGTGCGCGAAAGCGGGAGATGCGTTCTTCGGTGGTGCGTTCGGGGCGAGCACTGGACTCCGACTGGGCACAGTGAGTGGATGCGCTGCGGCCAAGGTGGCTCCGGGGCCTCCTAAAAATACCCCGTCGTCACGGGCTGCTGTCAGAGCCCGGGGTGCGCGCGGAGCCACGCCATTGGTCGGTGGTGATGTCACGGGCGCCCCCATAACGGGCCGCGATGGAAATTAGCCAATGACAGCCAGCCTTCCTCCTGGCCGGGGGTTCGGCTTTCCTCGAGTGCGCCATGGCGAACGGCGCGCGCTCTGCGCTTACCTATGGCGTCGTGTTGCGTACGCCCCAGACGCGACCCGTGAACGCGTATAATCTATCGGAAAGAAAAGAAAAGAGGTGGTAAAGAAAGACGGCTGTGGCCTCGTTTGTTTTCGGGGTAAGTGAAGCTTTGAGGCCCAGCATTGACGTCATCTTGAGCGGTTCAAAGAGTGAGTCACTCGACTAGGAACCCCCTTCAGGGGGAAATGAGGTGTCGACAGGTCCGGGTGTCAACGGCACGTGATTGTGTCTGGACCTCTGTAAATCAGAATTTTCTCGAAATTACGGCAGTAAATAACTCGACGGGAGGGGTGATTATGTTCGTCTTGGTGATTCGTGACTTATTGGAGTTTATGTCCCTAATTTCTCTCAGAATCATAACTGAGAAAGTGGAACGAACGGTTTTCTCCCTACAAGAGTTAGTCCTAAGAAGAGTTAATACTGGCTGTGCACATTTAGGCAACGAGGTAGGAGTACAGGATTATAAAGTTCATGCTTCCATTTGAGCAGTTTGAAGAAATTTTTAAGAAAAAAATGCTTGTTGTTCAGAATATAGGATTATCAAGAGTCATATCTAATTATGATTTCGGGTCACTTAGGGATAGCCTTAGACTGGTGTGCCGCAGCTTCGGTGAGGTATGTCCTGCATTATCGACAATACAAGTCCCTCGAATAAAGTGCTGCCTGTAACATTTATACTGTCAGCTTGTTTTGCTGCTTTTGATTGGCATTTCTCGCATTTTGGTCACCTAGCTAACCGTAAAGAATGTTTGAAGTCACTTGCAAAAACAATTTCTCTGAAAAAAGAACAGAAAAGGAATGTATCTCTCATTTCGAGTTTCTTTAATTCGTGTTCATGTGCGCTTACAGCAAAATAAGCTAATTTGTATTACATGTGAAGTCGATTTTTTTGGGGTCATCGTACTCTGCTTTGTGGCTAGAGTAAGGCGCATCCCACAGGGGAATGTTAAAGCCAGTCCTTAAATGTTATGTGTGTCTGCATTTGTGCGTATATCTGCCGTTTACTCTGACTCCAAGGCATGCACTATCTAAGAGAAAAGTATCCGGTAAGCGTGAGCACCAACCGAAGACATTGTTAAGTTATCAGGCGGTGGATCAAAGTCCCACTCGTGGAGGTTAAATGTTGAATGAAAACAAGTTTTAGACTCATGAAAATAAGTTTTAGGCATAGAACTTGTGCACCTAGAACTTTCTCAGGCGTCCGGAAGACTTCTGTCCTTGATAGTACATTTTGTCAGGGGATAGTTTCTGATAAATATCTAAAAAAAAGAGCTCGTCTCAGTGCAGGACGTTGTAGTGGCTTGTTTGACTTCAGTTTCTTGGGCTATTGTTTTTCCCGTTCGTACTCTATTGCTGCCAAGTATATAAGCAAAAAAAGGAGAAAAAGATAGCCCACTGACATTCGTATGCAGTGCACATTTTTCTCTGATGTTTTTTGAAGTAAATTTAGGTACACCGCAGTGTGCCGACTGTGCTAGACTGCATTTTTTATACAACAGAATACAAGTAGCTCAAACCTTGCGACACTGACGCCATGCCAGCTATAGATGCTTTGATGACACTGCTAGTCGTCCATAATGATGGGTACTACTCTGCGGCATCTCTGTTAGGTTGTGATGCGATAACATGGGAGGCGGAATCTGAACGCAGATCTGTCTACTACCTGACTACCTGACTGACTGACTGATTCTTGCTCACCCTTTGTCACAAGACGGGATTCTTCAAACAAGATGCTCATTGAGAACACTGAAACAGTTCGGTATCGTGCAGCCTGCGCTACAGAACGAAGGACTGAGGAAGTGTATGAAAGATGAACTGAAATAGATCATGATGATTATGATGATGATGATTAAAGGTTTTTATGGCGTAAGGGCGTCTATGGACAAAGAGCGTCATGGCACAAGGTATTTTTCGATTACCCAAGGTGGGGTCAAATACCCATTTTCTAAGTATTTCACCCCTTACTAGCCGAGCACCAGGCCAGGGGGTAGCTTGTACCCATTGTATCACCGGTAGGTACCCGGCGGTACTGGGGATCGAACCCCGCACCTACCGCATGCGAGGCGGATGCCCAACCACTCGGCCACTGCTGCGGTCTGAGCTGAAATAGAAACTACTTGTCAACCGCTGAATAAAATTGTCTTACGCTCTTAAATGAAATATTGCATCGTAAAACCGGTATTAATAGCGACATCTATCTCAAACAGCCTGACTAGTTTCCAGGCGCACAGACCACAATCTCAAAATTCGCCAGTATCATGCCAGGACAGTCGCTTGCGTGAACTCCACCTTTTTCAAATTTATTTTAGAGTAGAACCCGTTCACTGAAACGTAAGTGTGCTGTGTTAATCAAGATTTAGTTTTTCTGTGCTGTAACTGCTGTGTTATAACGGACTTGGGAGCTCCGGGGTAACGTTTGAATAAAGAATAAAGATTCCAGAACATGCCTTTTCACGCAGTTACAAATCGAGGCACTTGTTGCGTTATCGTGTAAGAAAATAAACATCGACGGGGGACGCTGCTGCCAGCCGCCAACAGCCAGAATTGCAGAATGGATTCCTGGAGCGCCCAATGCGTAGATTGTGACGATTAACACCTGCCAAGCTGGCATATATCTTCCCTGTTCGTTTTATTTTGTTTTTAGTTAGATGCTCGTAGGCTGCAGACTTTCGGCCCGGTGGGCTCCCTACTGTTCGTCATTGCGTTACGTAGAACGGATTTCGAAAAATCCTGAGCTCCAGAACGAAATTTCTTGGTCCCAAAATATCACCAGCCAGCGCAGTCGCCGGTAACAGGTGAGGCGGAAAGCGAACAACAGGTGTGTCAGAATTAAAAATAAATAAAAATTGGGATGAATGAAAGAAACAAGAAAAGGAGCCGGTACGCCAGAGGAAGGCGTGCCAATCGTTGTCTTCGGCTGCGGCAATGCCGGAGGCTCGCATTCTTTAACGACCGCAGTGGCCGTCTGAATGTTGGCTGCCACACGTTCGCCTGAGTCTCACGCGACGGCGGACCGGTGAAGATACACTCCAGTTGAAACGAGAAGGAGGATCCGGAGGTAGAAACCAGCGCACCCCCCCCCCCCCTCTTCTCTCCGCCCTATGCCCTCGCCTAACCAACCGGCCGCCCCGAAATAGGGCGCTGAATCAGACGCGCGGACGGCTGTTACGAAACCGCCTGAGCCGTGGCTTTTGTGTTCTATTCGGCAGACAAGCGAAACACCGGTATAAATAGTGCCCCTAGCGGCAGAAAAAGAAAACAAAAAGACTCCGCAGATACGCGTGGCCTGGCAAACGAGAGCCAGAGGAGGGCCCGTGGCCGCGAACGACGCCACCGCCGAAAGCCGTGCGGCCGTGATCACGCGACGAGCTGCTGTTCGGTTTAATGAATCGTCGCGAAACAAGTGAGAGCGTCGGTCGCTTAACGAGCACCGTATCTCACGTGCGCGCACAGGAAGCCCTGGCAGGGCTGCCTCTCCGTCTGGTTCAGTGAGCGCCAGACGGTCAAGGCTGAAGGAAAGGGTGCGGAGCCTCATGGAAGCAGTGTCACAGCCGGTCACTGTACCCTTGCGAAGAATGTGCTTAACAGCTTTGTGAGCTACGTTTCGAGTTCCGCCTGACGAAGGGTTGCTAGGGCTCAGGGCACTGAATGCATTATGGGAAACTGTGTAAACGAGGCTCAGGGGCCAAGACGGAGCAGACAAGGGTGAAAGTAGCGTGGATGTCTGTTGCCTGTGTGGTGGGCCTGTAGTGAAAACGATGCTGGTAATGAGGAAATTACCGGCAGGCCGTTCGGTTGCACTGTCTTGCGCTTATTTTCCAAACACGTCGACGTAAGGATGTATTTTCTAACGCCCCTACGCAAGAGTAAACTGCATGGGCAGCGCAAATATGACTGCTTGGGATGAGGGCGCATGCCCAGAAAGATGAGTTACAGATTGTTCGGCAGCTATAGACCGCAGTGCTCATGATGAATGCGGTGTAAAGGAGCTTATTTTCATATTTTTCTTTATACTGATATTCATGACGGAAGCCAATAGTCACTGAAACCAAGGAGCATAGAGGATTCTTTTTTAATTTGCGGTACTGAAGATTTGGAAATTAAGTCTTATTATTTTGTGGCTTAAAGAAAACGACCACATGTAGCCCGGGGGATCCGAACCCACGATCTTCGAATTTCGCGTCCGGTGCTCTAACAACCGAGCTACTCAGCTACGGTGAAGGCTGTCCAATCTTCTACTTTCGGGGGTATTTGCATTTTGCGTGGACGCGATCCTTGAGAGTGTTCACCAGCGCCACCTTCGTCCACAGCAGCGGACGTAATACGTTCTCTATTACCGCGAGTGCCAAGATGGTACGTGAACGAACGGTCAGGACGGAAGCTGTGGGAGAAATCTCTCATGCTACTATGGCATCAAGACTGCCACATTCGAGGCCCCCGTTAAGCTATTGAACATACAAGGAAAGGGAAAAAGAGTTGCTCGTTATTACATACATGACGGAAGCCAACAGCCACCGAAACGAAGGAACATTGGGGATGTTTTCTTTTAATATATCGCAGGGTGGTGGCGCATTGCTCATCGCCCGCACCACTGCACCAGTAGTAGCAGTGTGAGGACCCCCAGCGATCTTTGTAATGTACAGTAGAGAAAGACCAATTCCGTATATATGGGCATTAACCCATTAACGCTATCACGTCATGCCCTTAAGGTGGAGCCTAAGTTCCCCCTCTAGTTTTTTTTGTTCAACTTCTTAATCAATTATCTTTCAGGTGAAGAATGATCGCATCACCAATATCCCGTTCATAAACACCAGAAATAAAAATAGAAAACACTCTCCTGTACTTTCATTGGTTTCAATGACTGTTTGCTTCCTTCAGATGCACCTCTCGACTAGCCCTCGCAGATTGCATGCGGGAATATATATATATATATATATATATATATATATATATATATATATATATATATATATATATATATATATATATATATATATATATATATATATATATATATATATATATATATATATATATATATATATATATATTATATATATATATATATATATATATATATATATATATATATATATATATATATATATATATATATATATTGATTTTTGCGTGAGAAAAACATGGTCAAGGTAATCAAAAATTGTTTTAATCTCTTAAAAAATCGCCTGGCTTCTACGGTGACTCCTAGTTAAAAGCGAGCTGAAAACTTCCTGAATGGAGGGCAGTTCCTGTGAGCGTGACTGTGCTATTCTATGCACAGGTTCAGTGGCTGGCATTGTTAATTTACACCGCACCGCTTTGACGTGGCGAATTTGATCTGAATGACAAGCTGAACATTGCAAATTAGGACGACACAAAAGATGACAAGAAGGAAGGACAAAACTTCCAGCTGGAAATACGCTTGATGTCCTGCATACTCTTGTTTAATTTTTCCTGCTCTACATTCTACCGCATTTAGCCTGTGCTCTTTACATCGTCGATAAATTTCATCGGCACATTCTCTTACTAGAAGCACGGACACTTTGCTCATGGTTGAAGACATTGAATAATGAGAACAACGAGAAGAACAATGCAGACCCTACTTTGCGTCTACTTAGCAGCGTATGACAACGACATTTCCTGAACGAAGCCCTAATATTGGCCAGCGTAAACTAAATATAACCCCTCAATCCGCAATAAAGTCGTAGACGACCGCTGTGTGAGGTAACATGCCTTCCTGAGGTTTCTATCTTTGAAGGTTTAGAAAACGTTTTAATATTCTACATACGACAGTTTTTGTTTCGGTGGTTCATGCCTAGGAACTTTAAAAGCTCGTGTCGGGTGCTTACAGACTTTTAAGCAAACACTGCAAAGGCAGGTCTGTCAATTGCAGAGACATTAAAACAAGACGTGTGCTAAAGCAATTATTACGGTATGAACTAAGATGGGCTGATATCCCAGTAGGCTAAAGCAGCACTAACCATTTTGCATCGCTCTAGTAACATGATAAGTATTTTAAATATTTACCTCTTAATTCTGTTACGCTTTCAGTCAGGACATGCTTTCGAGCATGCTGCAATGTGCGAGAGTTTCCAAAGTTTTCTGCGGATAGAATGCAAAAAGGAAGGAGTTGTTGAAGGCAAATTCTTTACTTTTATCGAGCGATCAAAGTGCGATACGACAAAGATAAAACAAAGGACCAGGGCACACAAAGAGAAAACTGACAGGTGGAAAGTCGCATACTGTTTAATAAATTAAACCTCATTATAAGAGGAGGCGGACCTCTGAGGGGAAGCAAGTGACGCGCGCTTACTGATGCTGCTTATATTTGGCCACTGCGTTTTCTTCCAGTAGCATAAGCATAAAGAACAGCTTTTTAGCACCCAGAACCAAAATCACTTTTGTGCAAGTATTTGGCATTGCGTTGAATGACTGCGTGAGAGTAACAAAAAGGCTGAAACCTAATTAACATAATGAGCTGTCTGGAGTTAAAAAATATTACTAGTTACCATCATGTCATAGGACTCTAAAATTTCTTGCAACTGAGGCATGATTGCCTGTACGTATCGGGAAAGTATGTTTTGCCAGCGAGCCCATTGAAAGTAAAAATTATGAAAAGTCGTAAAAGTAACTCCGCTCGTTCTTCGAATTTGCCCGAAGGAAGTCTGCAGTGTATTTTTGTATGTTTCGAAAAATGAAGCAAAGTACGAGATGGTACTGAACCTCTGAATTATAGTGGTTTCTCGCTTGTAGTGCCAAATAGTAGTACAGTTTAAACAATCACAGTTCTATACTGTGGTCTTCGCTGCCCATGGGCAAATTCACTATAACTTGCTGAGTATAAAATTTCTTCAGACCAGCCAGAAAACAAAATAATTTCAAGAAAACGGTTTTACTTCTATTTATTTTTTTTGTAATTTTATCCAGGCACTGTTCGCAGCCAACTGAGGGCACGAGCGTTTTCTCAAGTTTCGTTGCCCACAGCGTCGACCAGAGCGTCTGGAGCAACTTTTGACAGCCCGTCTGGAAACGTCTTTCCGTCTTTACCGCGGTGAGAATGACCGCGGAGTTGCGTCGACGAGTTGCGTCACACTGACGGGGAGTGCAGAACGAAAGAAACCTTGGCACGCGCGCTCTATTGAGCCGCGTTTGCTTTCCACCGCGAGACCTACGCTGTCTGCTTAGTGGGAGGAACGCCTTCCTAATCTTGTTCCTCGCTTTGTGGTGCGCAGTATGTTCAACGCTACGTCCGCGATGCATTGCGCGCGACTTCTGCTAATTTGCGCCCAGCCGGCAGCCTTGGTTCCCAGCCAGCGTTAGAGCCACACCGGAGGCGGTTCTTTAACGAAGCATTTCTGTCTGTGATTATGTAGGAGAGGCGTTGTTCGCAAAGTTATATTAACGCGAAAGCGTTAAAGTTCCCGTTGGGCTGGAAACCCAGCGTCGTCAGCGTTGTAAGCGAAAGATTTCTCGAGAAGACGCCAGGTGGGCCATCTAGGTCACGTGACCTTGGGTCGTAATCACAACCCGCGCACTGGATTGCGAGGAAGCTCAGCGCACTGGTAGGTGGTAGCTGAATTAACGATTGATCACTCGAGAAGACCAAGCTTGGTCGCACAAGCCCCACCGGTGGCAGCACCTGCCGCTGTTAGAGCAGCCTGACTGTTAGAGCAGACGGCTCTACTCGTCTTCCAGAAACGGAATGTAAAAAAATAAATGCCAAGTGTTTCCGCTCGGCTGCGTAACGCTCTAAACTCAGCGAAAGCTGTCTCCCTGCCACTGTCTGTCGTTTGGCGATGCTGAAGCCCTATGCAGTGAAGCCTAAGGCCTGGATGAGTTTGTGCTAACCTGAACTAACAAAATTATCGCAATGGACGCATAGCCATGCGCCTGGCGCTGGTCACGTGATAGCAGGTGAGCAGTATGCGACGGCCACGTGACCGTATGTTGGCGGTCTAAGCTCTGAATCCGTCGGGGAGGGCTCCGTACGAGTCCTTTCGTCATAAAAATTGATGGCAGTCCTTGCAAATTCTTGACACAGCGGTGTTGTTGCACGTAACAATCCGTTGTAGAATGAATATACCCTTGAGATCAGGTCTGCGGTGAACGGAAAGCATTGGACCAACTTTCTGCTCACTTTTAATGAGTGAGCTACAATTGAAGAGCTGACGCGTGAATTTAATTGAAAGCGCAGATGCTTGATTCATCTCTGTGGAGGGGTTCAGTGCGCGCAAAAAACGCAGAGCTTGTGAAGGTGCCTTGAAGATTTGTATTTTTCGTGGACACTTTTCGAGTTAGGTAAGTCTTCATTGCTCGGCAAAACTGCGCTTTGTGGCAGGCAACACCGACGGGAGACACTGTGCCTGCCTTCCTAGTGGTTGAAATCTTCATCAAGCGAAACATACAAAAATGCACCAGCAGTTCCTCTTGCGAAGGATGCCTTGACAGTTCGTCTCACTAGACGTGCTGTCAAGTGAGGACTGTCCAGGATGTGGGAGCGGACTGTGCGGCGTCAGGGCAAACTCTTGGCGAAGCTTGGCGAGTATACAAAGAAACACGACCGGCGGCATATTGCTGTTTGTTGCTTGCATTTTATGGCTCCGGTCACACTATTTTCATCATTCCCACAACAGAAACGTTGCTGTAGTAGCAGTGCCTCTGGCGTCTCGGCTGCAGAGTGCGCTGTACAGAACTGAAATCCGAACGAGCTTTAACCAACAAGTGTACTTCTATGTTTACTTTCTGACGACGTGTCCTGCATGGAAAGTTTCCTTGTGAAGTGCGCGTCATTTCAGGCATAACGCCAAATTTTAGCTGCCAGCTTAAGCTGCGCAGTGTGCTCGTAGCACCTTGCTTTGTGTGTTTTCTGATGGCTGCAGACAACCTGAAGGATTATATTTAAAAAAATGTGGTAGCGACTCTTAAATTTCAATAAAATGGGTTATGAGAGGATCCAAACAATACCAACGAAGTGGAAGAGCCGCAAAGACCAGAGCTAACCCGAGTGCCGAAGTCACGTGACGCAGTCTGTTTGCTCTTTTCATACTGTCACAACAACAACAAAAAAAAGTATCTGACAACTGGTAGATTAAAAAGTTGCGAATGTGCTAGTGCTCATTACAGCGGCAGACTCTATTAAAAAACTGCGTCTAAGTCAGTGTTAAATGCGTAGGCCGTTTTCAAAGGAAATATAAAGATAAGAGAAAAATGGAACCCATTTTGCATTCTGGTCTTGTGATGGTATGAATTTCTCTGCACACCGAACACCGCTGGCAACTACCAGGCAGTCAACTTTTGAGAACGCCATCTGTATTCATTTTACCCTCGATGGTTCATCGGTTATTACTTTGCAGACTAATGGTGGTGATGGTTAAGATTTATGACGCAAGGGGAGCTTTGGTCAAAGAGTGCCATAGCACAGGGTTGCCATCGTTTACTCCAGGTGGGGTCAAAGACCAAGTTCTCAAACATTTCACTCCAGATAAGCCCAGGACCCGGCGAGAGGAAAGTTTGTGCCCATTGTATCACCGGTGGGTACCGGGCGGATATGGGGATCGAACCCCGCACCTCTCGCATGCAAGGCGAACGCTCAAATCACTAAGCCACCACTGCGGCCTTCATTGCATACTCCTCGAATTCCCCACTGCTTTAACGAAGACTCCTTAGGTAGTTATTACCGAAATGCTATTTTTTATAGTTAAACTTTGAGACATCTCCGACGAATTTTTTTTTTAGTTTTAGTGGGAGATCTCTCGCAGCTTGCTATGAGTTATCAAACCCAAACCAACAGGAAATTCTGTCACAATGTTTATGTTCCGAAATGCCGTCTGTACGCCATCCCCCAGAAGCCACTTCTTCGCCCTGAATTCGCCCGTTGCTCCAAACAAGAGCGGTTTCACCACTGCCATGTCTCGTTGTGCCTGATTATGGGCCCTTTTAGCGCTCTCCAAGCTTCGTTGCCTGTAAGAAATCAAGCCAGCACCTGTCTAACAAGAAAAGCAAGCTCTCGCCATTTGCGACATTCCCCAAGACTCGCTGTTGGTGTTCGGCTGTTATTCACGGGCCACTTCCAAACTCCCCCCAGCGAAAACAGAGCGCCCGTTCTTCCGCTGCGTCGTAGGTGAGCGCCTTTTTTTATATCACCTCCGCCGCGCGAACCTGCCAACAGGCAGTGCAAGGATCGTTGGGCAGCCGCAACCAAGGTTGGCTACCCGCCGCGCCGTTCTGCCGTCGTAAGCTACGATCGTCCCGTGGTTGTGAGCCCTGAGAACTCCTCCGCCGATTCTCGAGAAAGTGGGGAAGGGGGTTGAGGGAGGGCTTGTACGGGACAGACGGAGCTCCTCTCATATCTGCGGGTCCATCTCGCAGAGGCAGCAGCGCACTGAAGACATCTTCGCAAAGCGGCGGGTGCCGTTTTGCTAACTGCGCAGCCGGCCGTCCGCCGCCTGCACACCGTGGCGGGGGCTGATGTGACCTAGAAGCAGGCAAGAAGGGCGCCTATTTCCAGCGGCCTCGTCGCCGGGCGCCCCAGAACCCCGGGTCCCCGGCCCGAGGCACGCGTTCTCCGGCCGGCGGCGGCGGAGACATGCGTGGGAGGGGGCCCTTCCCCCCGTCCCTGCCTCCCTCCTCCTCCTCAACTGTTTGCCCTCGCTTGCCCCCATCGAGACGGGGGCCGAAGGAAGCAGTGCACCAAATGCAGTGCAGTTCAACGCCTTTCCTCTTCTTCACCTTCTGACCCTGTTGCTCGCTCTGCCTCTGTGAGGTTCCGTGCTTGCCCTGGCCGTCAAAGAGGTGTGAAAATAAAGCGTTCAAAAAAAGGGGGCAATCATAACTTGCCCTCCCTCGCTTAGCTCTGTGGGAGTTGAAAGGCAAGCGCAGTCGAAGTAAGTAAACCTTCCAGTCCTCTCCCATGTACCCCTTCTCATTCCACTCCACCACTCCCCCCACCCCCTACCTCCCCTGTTTCTCTCTGTCATTCTGCCTCTCTGGAACTCGCAGGCACACGAGGAGCTGCAAAAGGAATGCGCGAGTGGGAAGAGGGGAACGAGAAAGAGGAGCAAGAAAGAAAACGATACAAAGAGCGCACAGGGTGCGACGCACTCGCCGATATTTCGGTACCTCCACGCAATGAAGCGCAATGGGGCGTGAGAACGACGGCAGAGAGGCGTTGCTCTGTTTGGGGCAACATGTGGTTTTCACATTGTGAGTGCTAGCACGCGAGGATTATCTGTTGCGAACACGACATATATTGCGCGCAATACGCGTAAGCGAAAGGACTCGAGGGCGTTGGCAGCGTCAGCTTTTTCGCCACTAGCCTATACCCGTGAATGTGTATAACTAGCCAAACTGTTCTGTTCATAAAATGATCGGGACGATTCCTTTGGCTTGGTACCCTGTTTATTGTTCTTATAGTACTTGCAGCAGCAATAAGGGCCCTTTGGCGTGTGCAAATTTTTCTTTATGATTTCGTGAATGTGTTGTGTACGTAGCCTTGAAATACCTGCAAATCCGCGTTTGATTGCTTATATAGATACAACGCCGACTTTAGGGAACAATTATTTAGGCTTCCTTTCTTTCCCCAAACGATGTGATCGAATGTATAAGTAAAAAATTGGAGGGGACACTTAACGCTATGACGCGATAGCGTTAAAGGGGAAAATCCCCATATATGCGGAACTGGTACTTCTCGAATCTTCATGCATACATCCATGTGAGTCATCATACCACTCCTGGCATAGTGGTGCAGCGGTTTAAAGCGATGCGCCACTGAACTCTAATGGCAAGGGCTGTCACCGGCAGGGCTTGTGCGACCCAGGTTGCTCATCCCGAGCAACCTCTCGTGATCTATCAATTATTGAACTGCAACCTGCCACGGTGGTTAGTTTGTGATGACGCCACAAGGTCACGTGACCTAAGGGAGCCACTTAGGTTCCTTCCCCGGGGATTTTTCGCTCACGACGCCGACGCCGATTTTCTGCACAATGGTAGCCTAAACGCTGTCGCGTTAATACTGAATGGTAAGTGTTGGCCTATAGTGGTGAAGCATCCGTCTTGTACGCGGTAGCTATTAGCTTCACAACCTAGTGCAGTGAGTATGCGACGAGGTACAAGCATCCCTTTGCCATATGCTTGGTTTTCTCGGAGATGGAATGCTCAGAAATGGCGCTGCCTTGTCTCTGGCACAGGTTTGAACAAACTGACAGGCCACACAACCCAGGAGATGGTGTAGTTCGACTAAAGGTGCGCCACCTTCTGGCCCCTGGAAAGCGTCTGAATAGCCTCAGAGGTCTAGCAATCTGAGTGCTTGAAATTCGACCCGAAGTTCAGTGTCTGAAGAATTAAAGATTTGATTTCACCATTACGTCATCAGGACCCTTCAATACTGCAAAGCCCGTTTGAATTCCAGTGTTTGAAAGATCCAGAGAATGTAAGAATGTGTCCACTGTCCGCAGAAGCCGGTCGCCCGTGGCACGCTGCCAGCAGCAACGCTTATTCTGCACACATTCCCAGTCGCTGAAACACCAGAAAAGCGCGACGCCTCGTCAGTGTTTGCGCGCGTCGCACCTGCTGGAATCCTGTCCAACGGCGTCACGCGGTGCGCGGTGCTCTTAGCCATGCGTCGAGATGAGCTGCGCAACCACGAGGGGGCGAGCGCGCAACGCCGGGTGGCTTCCGTGTTGATCCAACGACGCAGAACGATGCCCTTCGCTCCTGGAGGCGGGCTGCTGCCCAGCGGCTTCGTGCAGAGGTGCCGGCGAGGGGACCCTTGTTGTGGCACTCGTCACATCAAATGGCACGCGACCAACTCGCCGGAGGCCCGCGCACCGGGCCCGCCGCGGCGCAGCAGTACTCACTTCGTTTACAAAACAATGCGACCGCGGCGGTGACTAAGCTGCCGCGCGAGGCGCTCCGTTGCTATCGTCACCATCTGAGCATGAGTTGAAATTTGTGTCTCAAAGAAATGTTGTTTCAATTCATAGTTTTTACTCAAACAGTGAAGAATCTTAACACGCCGAGGGACAACAAAGAGTTCTTATATAATAAGCAAATCGAGGTCAAGAGCGCTTTGAAGAAAAATTATCGCGGAAGGCTCCCGAAAAGAATCCCGAAACGAACGATTCCTCAACTTGCCCAGAAGCGTGAATTTCTGGGTGAGTTCGTTACTTATCTTCTAGAAAAAAAAACAGCGAAAGCACAGACACATAACCAGAAGAAGGCACACACCCAGTGTCGCCGGACTAAGCTAGCTGTCAGTCCACTGACAGTGTGTATGTGCCTTCTTCTGGTCCTGTGTTTCAGTTTTCGCTGTTTTTTTTTTTGCTGGACCAACTTGCTCATGTTTCGCGGCTCACAGGCTGACAAAAACAAAAGAGAAAGTTCACTCCCTTCGGAATTTTGCTCTCTCTGAAAAAGCTTTTATCCTTTGATGCTTTCAGGTAGACGTGAACCAATTTTCTCTGAAGTAGAGCGGAACGTTAATATAGTTGGCAACTTTTTATTTCTGTGGCGCAATAGATGAGAAATAGCTGGAGAGGAGGAGAAAGCAAAACTTTATTCAAGTCCATCATTAAGGTTCAGTGAAAAAGGACGCTGGGGGCTTAGAGGTGCTGACTGTAGCTGGAGTTGGAAAAATACTGGAATGCTACGCATGTGTGCAACCCGAGTTTACTTAAGGCGGGAAATTACGTTCAATCCGGTGCATAAGGAACACTAGCTCACAAGTCACCAGATGCAGTACACTCCTAAAAAAGGTCCTGATAGTTACTGAGGCGAACATAGTAGCAGCTTGCCACACATATCGCTAGGTTCTTAGTAATTGTAGGTAACAAACGGCATGGCAGTAGCTGTTGCCTAGTCAAGAAGCTAGTGCTCCTAACTGACCTCATCACAAGAAAGCCAATTTAGGAGTGGTAGCATTTGAGCAGAAACCGACAGTAACTGTTCCGTGGAAACCTTGTTACCAGAACAAGCATGCCTTTTTAAATGAAGGTCGTGGCACTTATCGCGAAAAACATAGCAGCTGTTTTACATGTACAGCCATGGACAAAATATTGCGGGACACAGGTTCGCGGAAATTTTTTATTTTTGCGTGACGAGTTAAAACAGGGAAATGAGAAGCCTAGAAATATGAAGGGACAGGCGTGCTCCATTTGCTGAAACTAAAGATATCGCCCTTAACCCATATAAGCCGAAACTTAGAAATTTCAAAGAATTAAAATATTTTATGTTATAAAATGTTTACCTCACAACTCAGAATCATGCTTTTAATAGTGGAAATATTTTTTAAATGCCGACTTTTGACCCGTACTACAATGTTGGGTACTAGGAAAATTCGCTGCCTGTTATTTATGGTAAAGCTTCGAGTATTTGACATCGACTTCAAAATAACATTTCTCATCTCGCGCGATGTTTTCCTTATCACAATGCATAAAAAATATGTGTGTCTTGAAGAATTACAACGCAGTCGATGGGGTCGAATTTCAAGAATGGCGTCCAGAGAGGACTCGCGGATATTTCTGGACGCACGCAACCCACGAGACTGAACACGCACCCCATGCACAACCCTTGCATAGGAAAATTTTAGACGCTCTTGAACTTACGCTCACGGGCGCATTATGTGAGCGCTTACTAGCAAGGTTATAACGAGCAACCAGAGGCAGTAAAATTTAGTAAAAATCGATTTTTACTCACTCTGCAATTAAGTGGGTGTAGCAAAAAACTAGAATAACAAGCAATCAGGGTTATCCATTATATCCACTTACAAAACTTTTTGCTACATTTTTTAAAGAATGCAGCACAGAGGCCGCGGTACAAGATCCTCAATACAACTACAATCCATGTACGTGGTTTTGTCAGCCTTGTCTATAGGGAACCCTTTTCTGGCAGACATATAAAAAGTATATGACGTCACGAAGCGACGTTACAAAAATCTTTGTAATTACCTGCTGCTCTCTTTATTCCATAGGAAGGATCCGGACAGACAGCTGCTCGATATTTTCTAGTTCAACTAGTAATCGTTACTACGGCAAGCACGTTGCCTAGTAACAACTGCGCTTACGACATGCGCTGCATATGCGGTCGTAAACAATTAATAACCAGTTAGTAACTGCCACAGAGGCGTAGTAAGGACTGCTGTTGATAGCCTTTGAGTAAATAGCATGAGTTTTTTTCTTCAAGAGTGTGCCTCACTGTCATGCGGTGCACTCGAAGAGTGGCTCCAGTGCGTGTAGCTTTTCATGTGCATTAATACGAGGCTTTCATTATTCACAAGAATAGACAAGTCCAGCATTCTCGGGCAAAATTTTGAAAATTTAAAAATTGTAAGACACTGTTATTGAAACATTGAAGGTAATGATATGTTGCAAAATCTTTCTTTTAAAGTGTTTCCAGCGATCGCATCGAACAGTTAAGACTGCCGTAGGAAACCAATGGGGAACGCTTTTGACTATAGCAAAAACGTTAATAGAAAAAAAATACAAGACTGCCGTCGGGTAATCTGCGAATATATTGATTAATAAAGTTAAATCTTACATTATATGAATAAATTGCGTTCATAAACGGTTTCCCGCTCAAAAATGCTTTTGTCCAGATTTACTGAACATGGCTGCGTGGTAGGAAGTGCTGTATGCTGATGCAACGACTTGAAAATATTTTCTTACAGGGTTGCTTTCAAATTTATTATTGCGCGATGTACGCCTTTTTTTTTTAACAGAAATGACACATTGCATTTTTTCGCTGCCCTGTTTTCTCATGAGATATGGTTGAGTGTTGGTCGCAAAATATGTAACGCTTGTTTTTTTTTTCAAATTTCTTGCTGAGTGCTGCCGGCACATGGTCTTGTCACTTTTCTTGCTGCGGGAGACGTGTCCCTTTAGTTACGAAAGGCTTCGCGCGACTGAGGTCTTCTCTTGTATCGACTGCGCATGAACTCTGCCTACACTCTGGTATGGTGGCATAAGACTCACCGCGCCACCTCACCTATCAGTGTACGCTGTGATGTTGTGGAGGATGTGAACAGCTTCGTTCTAGCGTGCCCGCATTTTTGTGCCTAGCTGGAGACATTCCTGGAAAACCTGAGGAGACTGCACGTTCCCTTGGACAACGTCTCTCGCATCTTGCACCCTGAGGGCTCCCGAACTGAGCGGCGATCAGTGTCACGATCCCTCTTGAAGGTTTTATTGGTCCCTGGCCCTGCGCAACAATGGTAGAGACGCAATCACTTAAATCAGTGATTCAGGCGAAGCAATTGCCGACAGGCCATTGTACGGTTAATAAGCCTGCACGTTTACACCACCGCCACCCGATTTCTCTGGAAAGATTGTAACCGCGCAACAGTTCCGATGACGTTCGCGATTACTGTCGGCGCCTCCCGCGCTTTATCACGCGGGAAGCAGCTGGGCATTACAGCTAGCCTTACAGCTAGGCATTGGTGTGTAAAAGCTACGAACTTCCAGGATGTCACCAATAACGGTCCCTTAATAGCAAAAACATAAAAAACCGAGGGATGTAATGAGAAAAGTATTATTCAAGCATAATAAATTTAAAGAGAAGGTAACTAAAGCTTTAAAAGCAATGCACAGGCCGAAAGAAACTGGTGAGGATCAGGTAATAGCACATCAGTTGATGGCCGATGGAGAGATTGTGCTAGAAAAACTGGCCGCACTCTATACGCAGTGCCTCGTTAGCTCCACCGTACCGGAATCAAGTAATAACGCTAACATTAACTTAATTCATGTGAAAGACAGCATAAAAAACTTCAAAAATTACCGATTGATGATCTTAATGTTTGTTGCTTACAAGTTATTTACTAAGACAGTCGTTAATGGGATGAAGGCAACCTTAGACTTCAGCCAGCCAAAGTACCTAGGCTGGCTTCCTTAACGGCTATTCGACAGCTGTCCACATTCCCACTTTCATCCAGGCAATAGAGAAATGCGCGCCTATGTATGCAACCTTCTTAGATTACGAGAAAATATTTGTGTTAACCCAGTGATGACGCCAATCCGCTAACAACTCTTGCGGATTCACTGGCTGAAAAACTGCTTTCAACAGCGAAAGTACTCGCGAAGGCTTTGGTTGATGTGACGTAGAAGCTTGCGTTGATCAATCACAAATAGCATAAGAACAGATATCCATGCCTTCGCAGACGATCACAAAAAACTGAAACTTTTGACTGAATTCACAAATACTACGTTTGAAGAACTGAAACCCATCGTACTCATTGCTTGTTTAGACCTAGCTTCAGTGAAACTGCGGCGTAGTGAGGATGATAGGGAAGTGAAGGAGCAAATATGCAAATATGCCAAATATGCCAAAAAAAGCAAATATGCCAACTACGCCAAGGATTTTTTGATTTGAAGTAATACAGCCGCATAAATAATAATGAAATCAAAGCGTCCCGCCCGTTGCTTATGAGTCACTGCCAGATGTAATTTCTGAAGTTGCTATAGCACTAAGATAGAACTTTGCAGTAAGGAGATTTATGCTATCCATCGTGTACCAACTAAGAACAAGGATAAATTGAACATTATAGTGGTATTCATCTGTAGGATGACAAAGGATGGAATACTGCAGAGGGCATTCATGTAGATCCAATAGTGAACCAATGTTCATAAATGAACACCTCCGTCCAGAAAAGAATGTACTCCTTGGCAAGATTGTGCAGATGAAAATCGGAAGGGTTGCAAGTTCACAGGGGTAAGCCAGGGGATACTCTTACCGAGAAAAATGTGACATAAGTTCTGCACATAACCAAAGAGAATGGCATTGAACAAGTTGTGTAAATCAGTGAGCCACTGCGCAAAATAATTTTTGTTTATGAATACAAATGAGTTTTAGGATTGATGAAGCAAATCTCTTAATTTGTCAGAAGGATAACTTCTCTGCGTGTCATCGCGATATTCGAAGTTTCCGAAAAAATGAGAACTTATTGTTAGCACTACAATCGGCGCAAAAATTCTTGTATGACGTGATAGCATTATCATAAACTTGGTTAGAAACTGGAGAACAAATCCGTGTGCCTAGATATAACCGTCTGACCAACTGTAGGAACTCCTTGATAACACAAAGTGAACAAGCGATGGGGAGCTTCAGGGTGCTTCGCTAACTTTTCGATAAGAGAACTAGTCTTGTTGAAATGTTGGTTATAAATCCTGAGGCTCCCCTCTTGTTTGCTCACTTTTCGTGTTGTCAAGAAGCCTATCTTCCTGCCCACTCTTTATTTAGGAACTCCTTTTCACGAGGAAAAGGAGTGGATGTCTCAATGAAATCTTTATTAGGTCACAAGTTTATAAACATTATATCAGTTCATCATCAAGCATCAGAATTTATTTAGCTGAGTTGTCTAGTTGACTAACAGTGGAAGTGGTAGTATTCGAGACTCCCCCCCCCCCACCCCCGTTCCTGTCTGCCCCTGTTTTTAGATGTTTTTAGATGAGAGGAGGAGGAGCAAAGTCAGGGAGGTAAACCAGAAGAATAACCGGTTTGCTACCCTGCACGGGGGAAAGGGATGAGGGGATTTAATAACGTACTGTAGCCCATAGCCTAAACGCAGGTATGCGAACATGTATGTCCTTGAATGATTAACGCTACAATCTATTTAATGAAGAAGAAAGACGCATGGTAGTAAATGTACCGCGTTGTCTTTCACGCTGGTATGACGCCGTACTAACTTGTCCAAATGTAGAAGACCATAAAAGCAATAGCTTCTAACAATAGCAGCTTTGTGTGACTTGAAGCAGAGTGAGCGCTACAATAAGAAAAAGGAAAAAGAAAAGAATTCAATATGTCACTTATACCACAGGAAATACAAAAAAAGGAGGCGTTTGTTACTATTGTTACTAGCGTAATAGAGAATGCGCGCCAACAATTCAGAGCTCCTGATTTTGTGGATGCTAGTATGGCAAAATATATACCCCAGGCGCAAGGAAACACAAAAAGAAGGGGGCGGTTGTTACTATTGTTACTAGCGTAATAAACAAAGCGCGTCAACAATTCACAGCTCCGGATTTTTGTGGATGCTAGTATAGCAGAACAATGTAACAGACGGTTCGCGAACATCGGCACTCAACTAGCAAGCCTGGTAGCTTAGTAAAGAGTGTTACAGGAAGTAATACAGTCAGCTGGATCCATTCCGGTGCCACGATGAAATTTCAGGTAGAGTGAAGGCGGTAAGAGAAAAAAAAAGAAGAACCGCTTGTTTATCCTCAGAACAGCCACGGGCGATGTTTTATGCCGTACCATCTGTTTCCACAGAGAACGGGACAGTTGGTCGGCCGTGTTGTTGGAGGTGCACTTGACCAGCATTATCTTCGTGTGACACAATAATTCCCCCCTCGAACTGCAGAAAGAAACACGACAATCTTATCGCCCGTGCTGGGATTACACCATATCCATGGCGCCCTAAACCAAGTTGTTCATTTTAGTGCGCGCCAAGGTCACTCGGTATTGCTGTCTTGCCCTTTATTTGGGCTTCTGGCATAGAGAGTGCAGGAAAATTTGTCGCACCTCACGGTGATCTTGATGGTACTTGTGTTTTTTTCTTCACGCTCTTTATGCAGTATTGCTGTGGGCAGAAACGCTTGCTATGCCTCAGAGAGTAAGAAAGCAGCTGATGCGATGCTGATTTTTCGACGTCTTTGCCTTTCATGTATGACACTCATGCATCCAAACGTTGGCTGCATTGTAGAGTGGTGCCAACTTTCAAAACACAGTTGTAGGTGGTACACGGTTCATGACAGCACAAAATGACAGCACAAAATGAACGAAAGGCAGGAGGAGAATCTCCGTGTGATAAACAGTTTCAATACAAGTCAAGCTTTCTGACACAACACTATTAATTTTGAGGCAGCTGTGAATATTGTAGGGTACTGTTAGAAACATATTGAGGGGAATTGCCTAACCTTAAGATGTGTAGCACAATCTTGCTTTTAACGTTGGTCTCGCGCTCGCATAGAGTAGTTAAGACTTGCACGGATAAACAATGGGGCGCATTTTTGATAATATTTCTGAAGCAAATGTGGAGTATTGTAAGAAAATGTTGTGTACATAGTTATGGGAATGGTAGAATGTTTCGATGCGTAGCAAGAGCTTGCTTTTAAAGTTGGTTCTGCACTCGCACCGACTAGTTAAGGCAGGCATAGAAAACCAATGGGGTGCGTTTGTTTTAATAATAAATAGCAGAAAACTGCAAGCGTCCCGAGCAGGGATGTGCGGATATATTGATTATTATGGTGCAATCGTACGATTTACCAAAAAATAAATGCGTTGATGAAGAACTACCTGTTGAAAAAATGTGCTCGTCCAGAATGTATGGTTGTGAAGAGGACTTTTCTTCGTCTGGGAAAGTGTGTTCATCATTGACAGAAATACTTCCCGTTTCTCAAATAAAAGCGATAGGCCCGCTAATTCGAGTAAGGATTGGTGTGGGTTGAGGGTGTATCATCGGAATTGGTAGGAGGGTGGTAAAGTTGGATTTGAAGCAACTTTTTTCAGTCATGGGAGACCGCGATTGTTTGCACTGTTAAGTTGGAAACTGGGTTAACTGAACAGCGTGCGAGAAACAAAGGCAACAGAATCGTATACGGACGCGTTCCATGTGAAATGAATATCAAGCTAAGAAAAAAACAAACGGGGGAGAAAAGGAGAGAGAGAGAGAAACAACTTTATTGTAACACCAGTCAATGAACGCCAGGAGAGAAGTCCATCTCCCCTGTCGGCCCTAGCCGTCGGCCGGGATCCCTTGGGATACAGCAACAGCAAGGGCTTGACCGATGATGTCTTGCTGGACGTTGGGGTCTGGGCTGCGGAGCAAAGCCTCCCAGGATTCTATAGTGCGTGAGCTATCATATTTAGCCGGGCACGTCCACACCATGTGGACCAAATTTGCTGGCTGATCGCAAAATTTGCACTTTGACCTGAATACTGTTGGATGCCACTTGCTGTAGAGTACTGGGTTGGGAAAAACCCCTGTCTGTAATTTCCTCCAAAGAACCTCCTCTTTTTTATTGAGCGTTTTGTCCACTCCCGGATAAATCTGACGATTTAGTCTGTAGTATTGTGTGATTTCCTGGTATGCGCGCATATCCTCTGTGCTGTTTGTACTTCCAGAGATTTGGGAGGTCCCAGGGGTCGACCGGTAAGTGAGACCTCGGGCGACCGAATGAGCCTCCTCGTTCCCTTTAAGTCCTTGGTGAGCTGGTGCCCAAACGAGCAGAACCAGTTCTCTGGGTCCTCCTTCCCTGCTTAATATACGGATGGCAGTCTCCGTCACCCTCCCCGATTCGTAATTTCTCACAGCGTTTTTTGAATCGCTAATGACCACCTTGACCCCTCCTTGGCTGGCGGCTAAGGCTATCGCCACTTCCTCAGCTTCTACTGTCTTGACACCACTGACTGTGCAGCACGCCACCGGGGTTCCGTCTTCCTTAACCGCCACAGCCGCGTGTGCGGCTTTGCTCTCATATATTGCAGCGTCCGTATGCAGGACGTCCTGTCGACCTGTATACCTAGCATGTAATGCTTCTGACCTGTCTTTGCGCCTGCCTTCGTGAAAGGCGGGGTGCATGTTTCTGGGCAGCGGAGGGATTTTAATCTTGTCCCTGATTTGTCGTGGTATGTCTCGTGAGCGGGCATGTTCATGCTTGGGCTCGTAGCCCAATCTCTCTAAAATTTTCCTCCCCGTTTCAGAACCGAGTAGCCTTTGCTGCTGAGCGGTAAGGGCAGCCTCAATGAGCTCCGCGAGAGTGTTGGAGACCCCTAGCTTCATAAGTCTCTCGGTGGATGTGTTCGGTGGTAGGCCGAGTGCGACCTTGACACTTTTCCTGATAATGATTTCGAGCTTGTTCCGTTCCGCTCCGTTGAGTTTCAGGTAGGGTGCCACGTACACTATCCTACTGATTACGAAGGCTTGCACGAGTCTCAAGAGATTCGCCTCCTTCATCCCAGCGTGCCTGTTCGCTATTCTTCTGATAAGACGACACGTCTGATTTGCACTAGCTTCTAACCTAGCAAGCGTTTCATGATTCTTCCGATTCGCCTGAATCCTTAGCCCGAGGACGCGGATACTGTCAACCGCGGGGATCTCTCCGCCATTGACATACAGGTGGATGTCTGCCTCGTGCTTTTGGTGAAGCCGCCGTTTTCCAGGGGGCATCAGGAACAGTGCTTCCGACTTTTCGGCCGAGCATTTAAGTCCCTTGGGTTTCAGGTACTCTTCAATGATGTCAATTGCTTTTTGCAATTTTGCAATTTTGCAATTTTGCCCCCCAGTCCTCGTGCGGCGCCAGGTACGCTGTGACTTCGTACTCGTCGTCGTCGATATGGATAGACTTAATCTTGGTCACCTTCCAGACAGTGTCCATGTCTGGGGTGCTGAAAATCAGGGTGCCTTGTTTGTCGTTATGAATCAGCCCGTCCTTGTCCTGCCCTTTGACCCATGGAATTTGCGCTGCCATACGCACCGCCGCACTCAACCTCGTAGTCGGAACTTTCGCGAGCGCCAGCCCATTCTTCGGCCGAATAATTATCTTGTAGTCATTAGCTGGCAAACGCGGAAGGTACGACGCAATTGAGCGCTCCGCGTTCTTCTGCCCCAGCTTTTTATATGCGGCGTTCGCCTCCGCCGCTATCTTTCTGCCCTCTCCGGATTCGGCTCCGCGTTCCAATCTGGCGTCTCCATCTTTGCCTCCTCGCCGTTCGCCTCTCGTGAGATCCTGCAGTTCTTTAACATGTTTTCCCACTTTAGTGATCCAATCCGAGGTTCTCAATTCTTCGGGTGTAATCTCCGTACCCTCTACGGTCACCTCCATGGTCATGCAACGGCGTTTCGAAGCGAGCGCCGGGGGCTTCGGCTGTCGCCGAGCCGCCGCGTTCGTTTACCGCTAGCGGTCGGCTTAGCTAGGCGGGAAACATGGTCGACACAAAAAGGCCATAAAATGTTCAAACGTCCACTCACGCTCATGAAAATGTCACCCAGATGACCCTTGTGACTTTCCACAGGTGATGGCAAACAATTATTCCATGAATCGGCACAATCGGCAAAAGGAGGAAAAACGAAAACAGCAGAGCAGTTGGTAGTAGGGAGGCAAGCAAAGAAAAAAACCGGAGGCAGAAAGAATGGGGAGGCAAGGATGGGCGGCTTTTTTATTTTTAATATAGCATCAAGCTCTCGCTAGTTGCAAGACATTAAGAGACGGTCACGTCTTCAACTTAACATCATCATCATCATCATCATCATCATCATCATCATCATCATCATCATCATCATCATCAACACCACAATTATCATCTTCATCAGCCTGACTGCACCCACTGCAAAGCAAAGGCCACTGCCATATCGTTCCCCTTCTCCATCAACCGGGAAGCGGCACGAATTCAACATTCTTCGCGTTGCACAGGAACGCAAAGCATTCTTGCTCTTCATGGCTTTATGGCTGTCTTAACTAAGCTGCCCTAAAGTTCACTATTACTTTCATTAGTAGAGTAATGCGCCAAACATAACTGAAGGAAACTAAAAGCGACTGCAAACGGCAGTATACTGCTACTGATGTAGCAATGCGTACAGCCTCTTGCAGGCTATATTTTGCTGTACAAGTGAGAAAATCGTAAGGAAGCGATACTTTTGCTTCAGATGCCATTCCTCATTAAACTGACCTGGTATTGAGGTCATTGTGCATTAAATAGTGAATTTTTCCCGCTCTCATATGCGATGCAGTGGCATCTCAGTGGCCCTGTGACGGGCTGTTTAGACTCTTGTGCACATGTTGTCATCGCTGCGTAAAGAAGCGAAGCCCGGTATTTGCATGGTGATTCGAGATTCGATGTGCCCCTTTGAGCAGGAGTCGCTGTTCGTCGCTCGAAATGAATGTTATGGTGACGTGGACAGTGACTGTCAAATTGGCACCATAGAGTAATTATAGTCGGAAACGTGCTCTTTTTCCCCTGCATTTTAGCAGGGCCTCACTGTGCAAACAGTCGTGTCACGTGCAAAATCGACAAGTCGCCTTGTCCATCCTAGTGTCTTGTTGTTGTTGTTGCCTTAGTGACATTGCACATACCCAGGACGTGGGATTGGCCAGGAGAGAGCCCAAAGAAGAGGGTAAACTGGTGCCAAGCTAATGGTTGTGCTTTGCCTAGTGTCTTCATTGTATCGATTCCATGAACCACATCTTAATCCCCTTCACTCGTCCAACGTAATTAATAGAAGGAGGTCAATGATGTCTCATGTTAGCACCTGGGTGAGCGCATCGGGAAATGAAAAAAAATTGTGGCTCCAATCCGCGCTGTGAAGGTGGTTGGGCAGCGAAGCTGTAAAACGACACCCAATTACCCATTGCGGCGTCCACTTGAAAATTCACACACGTGAATCTACAAAGAGTGAAAGCCGAGACAAGTGAAATGTACTTATATTACCCTTTATTACTTAAAAACAACATTCACGACTTCTTAGGGATCAGTATCATATATACATTAAGGTTTTCAGTTCTAACTGTAGAGATATTCTTTGGTAAGGTTAAATCAGTGCATAAACAATGAATGGTGGTTGGTTGAGTTGCATTGGTAATACAGTGTTCCCATTGTTCACACGCGCCTTATCATCCATCATAGGGTTTCGATGCTTGTTTTTTGTTTTTTCTTAATGAAAAGGAGTATTGAGCTATATGCTGTATGCCTGTTTTCAAAGGAGGTTTACCATTTATAGATTCTTAGTTACTTTCTTTTTATTTGATTTTTATTTTTATTTCTTATGTATATTTATTTTCAATTCGTAATGTTTTTTTTTAATTTTTACTCTTTCACTTCTGTGTCTTTTTAAATTTTTTTACATCGCGACTGCTTTATGATCAGTATGATAGACGATTTCTATTCTGTTGGGTACTTTTCCACTCGGAGTAGCATTCAATTTTTAGCCTGGTGTTTTTTGTTGACGACGCCAACGACACAAAAATTTCCTTGCATGGTAGAGGTATACAGTTTTACTGTAAAAAAGAAAAAGAACCTCTGCAGACTCGCAGAACACGCGTTTGGCTGTTCGCTCCGTCAACAGCTGTCTCAGTGAAAACACGGCGGAACAGAAGGCCGAAAGAAGAGCGAACAACAAACACCATGCAGTTCCTTTCCAGAGCGCTCGCGTTGGGGGCCTCCTGACAGAGACCGAGAACGGCTCGCAAGGCGGCGCGCCCTCTCGCCAGCTGCAGCATTCGGGCCGCCGCTGCCCAGGCGGCGTCCAGGTCGCGCTATTTTTGCGCACGTCCCTCTACTCAGCAGAGGCGCCAAGGCTCGAACTGTGTCCCACAGCGGCGGACACGCTGCCGGAGCCCTCCGTTGACTACCACCACCTCTTCCCCACTCGCGGCTCCGGTGCCCTGCGCTCGCCGCGTCGTCTCCTTGCGACAGATCAGCACCTGGCTTCGACTCGGAGTGCGAGGACGCCGCCTTGCTTGCAGCGAACTTTGCAATCGCTTCTATTGTCATCCGTAGGACGAAACGCTGGTTATAACCGGTGACTGCGAGATCCCTGAGTCATTACACGTTCCTGGAATACGCGATCTATATTTGCTGCGCAGCAAGTTTTCTCGGGGCGCTGAGTCGTGGCTTATTTTGCGCACTCCATTCTCTGTGTCTAAAAGCATGACGTGAATGAATTTTCTGTCCTCTTGCCCCGTCTCACAATTCTTTTATTTCCGCTTTTCAAGTGAAGGATCGCTATAAATGCGACTGCCTTTTAATGTGATAGCTTGTGAAACAACCTCGGTGTGAAGAAAATGTGACGTCCGAAGCCAATTTTCTGATCAGCAGGAGGGAAGTGGAGTCACCAGACCGGAGGATTCCCATTGGCTGATTTGCTGGAGGAAACGATGTCAGCAGACCGAAGCATTGTGCTTGGCTGATTGGCTGCTGGAAAGTGACGTCACCAGACGGGGGCATTCTCATTGGATGGAGGGAAGTGGCGTCACCAGATTGTGAACAAGGAAGTCGTAGGGGTTTCTAAACGTCAACTAACTGTTTTTTGACAATTGGTCAGTGACCCAAGACTCGTTCAATTAGACTCGTTCAACGGATGTGACGTCGCTTCCAGTAAAGGCATCAACAGCTGCTAATCCTATCCCATTGCCAACACATAATAGAACCAGGTGTCCCTGTTGAATTTTCAATTTTTTCCCGAACTCAACCATGCCATTCGTTTCTTATCTGCCCTCTCTGTGTGTCCATGTTGCATCCTCTTACTGAGTTAGCACGTTTTCTTTCTATTTACTTTTTGCAGCCGCTTAAAAATTTGAACGTTAGGTATTAAGGCTCTGGTCTTTGAACGAGGAAGCGGTCAGAACTGGCATCGTTTAATGTTTACAGTGCTGCTAGAGGAACTGACATAATACAAAAATGCTAGAAGAGAAATCAGTCATCAGAACAAGGTCTAGCTTGTGTACACATAAATAACTTTGTGTAGCGTCTGAAGGACACCGGTACAAGGCAGACGATGACACCGATTGCGATCTAAAGGTGTAAAGGTACCTGCAGCTGCAGCACTACATGCGGCGAGATATGATGATTGTGGATGGACAATTAGGAGGGAATTGACCTCTGCCCAGATATCGACCGAAAAGCAGAATATATCCACATTGTTACGCTGGTTGTCAATCAGTTTGCAACTGCAACACAAATTTAGCCTCCGACGTGCGTGATGCAGCGCTAAAAGCATGCAGAATCCAATGTTTGCGCTCTTTGTCCTGGAACAAGACGCTCGTTTTGACTCCAAAGCAGCCTTTTCGAGGTCTCAGCCCCGTTTCGTTTGCATGGTTTAGTATCCTTTTAAATGGATGGTTTCGGTGCAGTCTCAGTGATCCCACAGACAGTGAGACGCCTCACGGAGTTGTTTGGACGAAAACCTGTTTTAATTTGAGTCTCGTGCCATGCACGCGGATCTCGAGACAAAGTTATATCACGCGCGAACGCTTGTCGAAGATTTTACGTCGAATGGCATGAATGCGACGTAGATTCCGACTGTAGCTCGACTAATTCAAGTTTGATTTTCTCTCACTGACGATTCTTACGCCTCTGAGCGTTGCTTTTTTTTTTTCTGGCTAGACCACATCCAGTGACGACTCTAAACAACAAATCGCGCGGGGAAGGGGGGGGGGGGGGGGGTGTTGGCGCAGCTGTTGCTCGTACCGCGATGCAAACCGGCAACTCTCAAAGGGCGAAAGTAAAAAGCCCTTCAAGACCAGACGCTCAAGTTGCCAATTCGCCCCCTCATCTGCTTCTTTTCAACGCCCACTCGCTTATGCAAATGCTCGATCCTCCACCCGTGTGCCGGATGCTCTTGCTCGCGAATTTTGCGCTACGCTTGGCTTGGCAGCGGCCCAATGCGTCCTTTCCCTCCAACTCTCCGCTCTCTCTGCCTCTCCCGGCACCTCCTTGCAGCCGCAGCTCTAAATCGAGCCTCCGAGACAGGCAGGAAGGCACGGAGGCGGCGCTGAGGTTCGCAGTACGCAGTATCCTGGCACCTCAGGCTTCGCTGTACGCCGGCCAGTTGTGTGCGTCCTGGCGTAAACACGAAACGCGAGAGCGCGTACCACGTGAGGCTGCCGCTATTCTGGGAGGCGCCCGAAGGCGAACCCATATAAGTGAGCCTCAACGGAGGTAAGACGTGCCTCTGCTGCACGGTTGCCTCAGTTGCTACGGTTCACGTTGTGGGTCTTTCTTTAGCCACCGGTCAGTGGAGCCTTGTCGTGAAGTGAGGCTCTTTTCGGGTCACGTGTTTGGCAGGGTGCGGAGTGGCAAGGCGAAGGGGTTCACGCACTGGACTGGCTCCCCTCTGCGGTGTGGCGCAAGCGGGTTTTCGCAGATTGCAACGCGAGCTGTACACGGGTGGTCGTCGAAGTGTGGCTGCAATCCATTTGCCACTACTACGAAGCGCGTGCGAAGGGGACGAAAAAGAAGCAAAGGAAACGAAAGCGTGGATGATAGAAGGAAAGAAAAAAGCTGCCATATTTTCCGCTCTCCCGAGGGGTGAAAAAGAGAGAGGGATAGCCATATAGGAGCTCACGCCATTACTCTCGCGAGTGCGGCCAGTGTAAGTTCCACTTGTCTCTCATAGCTGTGTATCATGCAAGTATAATTCTCGGCGCGCAGAGGGCGCTGCAGTTTTCGGTTTCGACATACCACGACGCAGACGCCATTTCACACGGAAAAAATTCTATCTTTGAAGAAGAGACAAAGTGTAAAGCGCGAGAGAGAATACTAGACATGGAAAAAAAGAAGTAAAGAGGGAAATGACTAATGCAAAGGAGAAAGGCAGGCGCTTTATGGAAGAGGTGACTACAAATATTAGCCTAGCCTCAGCACACTTGTTTTCCACACTGTATTTGCCCGAAAGTCAGTAAATGCACACGAAATAACCCTACAGCCAGTGAGGTTAAGGGGAGCATAGGGAAATTAAGGTTTCTTTTTAACGAGAGTCTGGGCTCCGGCAGTTTTGCTGTCATAGCTATAGCGTGAGAGGGCTCTCACACGGTTGCCGTCATCTTCGTTTAATCATATTGCATATGTATTTCAGGTATTACAGGACGTCTGACGTCCGCCGCTATGTCTACGGGTGTCGCTGGGGCACAATATATCAATGCTGGGCTAAACGTAATACGAATACACTCCAAACCAGAAATGGGGCAGGAGCCGTTCCCGTGGCTCAGTAGGAAGAGCACAGTACGCGACCTGCGGAGGCCGTGGGTTCGGATCCCACCGGCGGCATGTGGTCGTCTTATCCTTTACTTTGTATGAAACTGTTTTCTGTCTAAATGACTACGCAACTAACTGGCTACTCTAATCAGCGCCATCTATATAAATGTACAAAACTTATTCTGTCCTTTCCTTGGCCCTTTCATATGGATATCCTACAAGCGCCTCCTCCCATTATCTGTGTGTGCTCAATACAAGGCAGTTGAATAAATTAATTGGTCCGTATACTTACGAATGCACCTCTTAAACGGGAGATATAAGCTGAAATCATGATCGGGCTGAAGATTGCTGTAAAGTGAAATTAGTGAAGTTGTGAAAAGGGTTCCTAGGCATTCAAAAATGATCTCTTCAACTTTGCGAAATAAATATAGTACCCGAAGCATCGAAAGAGGCGTGAGACAACGCCCATAAGTCTAGCGATAACGCATGCGCCATCACTTCTTTCCAAGGCCGCGTGGTAGCGGCGACATTTATAGCACACCACAGCGAGTGCCAGGCATTCAGATAGAGGGAGGGACGCAGTTAATATACTGGTACGCTTTTCAATCTTATTTCCTCCTCAGGGACTCGCCATACATAGCTGCAGAGTTTTAATGATGAAATGACAACTGATGGACGTATTAGGAACAGATGTTCCGAGACAGATATTAAAAAGCAGCATTGAAACGCTATCTTCAGCCCCGTTACACAGGCAAAAAACACTTTTTTTTTCGATCAGTCCTATGCCGACAGAGAAGAACTTGCAACATGATTGCAACATACAGTATGGCTGCAAAAAGAAGAAGAGAAGCTTGCGCCACCCAAAAGCGATGCATCTTGTTTGTGTTGGCGCTCAGATTAAACGTTGTGTTGTTCGAGAGAATGGATTTATGTTCAGACACCGTTCATGGCGGCACAACAGCACAAGTCCACACGCCTAAAAAGCGAAACCCGTTGAATGGCTACCCTTCCATCCGCGGACTGTATGTCGGGTACTGTAACCTAGGCGAGGTCGAGCATTCTTTTTATTTGTTTTATTCAGCAGCATGACAGTTTTCTTTTTCAGGGAATATAGAGAGTATTTTGAAAGCAGCAAGAGGATGTGCTGCTTACCAGTCAGTCTGAATTCAACGTTTTTTTTTTAAATTTCGGGCAAATACAAATATTGAGGGCATGCTTTCTGTTCCGCGCATTTAGCGGCTAATCCGTTTCGCCACGCAGGCCCACGTAGATGCGCGTCCAGCGCCTAACAAACTGTACTGCCACATGCTCACCAACTTAACTACCCCAACTTTCACAGAAATTAAGAGGTGCCTCCGCTGAGTCTCCCGCCTATTCAGACTATCCGGTTTTCCAGAATGCCTGCCCAAGTATCGCTGTAGCTTATCTCACATTCAGGGGACTCTTCGTCTTGATATACCGCGATTGCTCAATGCACCTTCTCCTCGCGTGCCTGAAGCGTGTTTGCAAGGTTACGCTTCGCAAGAGATTCGCAAGCGGTTTGCAGGGGGTGTCCGTTTTCTCGGCTTCCTTCTTTCACTAGTGCGCCCCTCGTGCGGCCTAATCTCGCACACCGCTGCTCGCAGCAACGCCGTTATCGGCGCCACTCTCTCTTCTCTAACCTCTCGCTGTTTGTCGTGCGGTTAACATGCTTCGTTATCGCCACGCTCGGGCAAAAGCCGTCGCCGCTTCCGTGGGCTTGATAATCTTTGCGTGTCCGTGCCATCTCCGTGGGCGGATACGAGCCGCGGCGAGGTGCGCACAGCGACGTCGTCGACGACTCATCTGGCGGGACGTTTGGCGCGATGGCTTCGCCGCCTCCGCCGCGCATGCCATGAGTTTAGGTGGCGCGACCGCCGGTGGAGTGGACTTCCCCGAGTCTTGTGCAACAACAGCGCATACTGGTGGGCGTGTGCGGCCCTGAGGGGCCTAACCGGAGCCATGCCGCTGTTTCCAAAGAGGCAGCCGTCTCTTCTGGCCATGCACCTGCCACTCAGGTCTACCAAGTCGGTGCCCAACATGGACCTGTTCCAGGTTTGACCTGTGGCTTCTGTCGTCCGTTGGGTTGTGTGCTTGCTCATGATAAAAACCCTTCACCTCCTTCTTAATAGATCACTCACTGTAGTTTTCTTCCAGCATGGTTAGCGCGTAGTTTGTGCGACTGGATTGCTAACAGAAGCAGATATGAAGGTGCGCGGACGAAGGAAGCAGGTAGTAAATAAAAGAAGGGGTAGTGACGCCATGAATTGTTGTCTCTGATGTTTTTTGTTATTGTTTGTCGTCTTTTCTTGTTAGTTATGACGTGCATTAATACGCACGAGGAAGTGTTATTTACAAGCTTGAGAGACTGCGAAGATTTGTGTGGCTTCCAAGTCGGGTTAAATAGCTAGAGTGCCTTTTTCAGTCGGTCTGTTGCAGGCTGTCTATGATTACCATCTTGAGCTGCACTCTTGTTTAATATGATTTTCTCTTTTGCCGGAATCCCATTTATTCCGAAAAGATGATGTGCTTCCGGTTAGACAACCTACAAAGGGTGTCAGGGAATGAGTTCAAGGAAGAAAGCTATGTATTTTTGTTTTCAATTTTCGCCAAATGTACACACCTGCGTGCTCGCACGCACGCACGCACACGCACACACACCCCTTTTCTCTTGAACCCAACGTGACTGTTGTGATTGTTGCACCACCACACCATGATCAGCTGAACATGCTGACTCCCAATCTAGTAAGGAGCAAAGAGCAAGCGTGCATTGCTGCTGCTGCAATTAGGCATATCGAAGCTCATGTTTAATGCTACTTTACATGTCAGCGAAACACAGTGAACCGAGGGGCGACCAGTAGTTGAGGTCCCGATATTATTTTCGACGACCTGGTTTTCTTAAGGTTACCTCAAAATTTCAATGCTCTAGCGTGTTCGCTCTTCGTTGCCAATGAAATAATTGTTGACAATATAGTTATGAAATATGTATGCGCAGTGCAAGAATGCAGAAAAGATTTTGAAATGCGGGCCTTACAAAATTATCTGTAGTCTGGAGTTGTTTTCTAGATCGACGGATGCTAATTTCTACTGTTGCAGGTTTTTTAATAGGGTACCTATTTTCACATTTTACGTAAATTTACGTCAAAACATAAAGTATGTTTTCTAGAGATTAGAAAGGATACAATGCAATAACCATCTCTACATCAAACCCACTGTCGGAAGTGCATTCCGAAAGATGATATAAATGACCACGGGGAAACACTTTCTCGATTGCCTTATTACCCTGACCTCGTTCTACGCTCATTCCCGACAAGGCACTTTATAAGATCTCCGTGGGAAGTGCCATAAAGATACGAGCGCCACACCGCGGCTGCGCAGGCGATCGCGGAGGGCAAGGAGGCCGTCCTGAGCCACTACCTCGAGGACCTGAGCGACACTATACGGAGGCTGAAGGTCAATGACCGTGACAAGAACACCGGGGCCACGCTGCTACACCAGGCCGTCAAAGTCAAGAACAGTGCCATCCTGGACATGCTGCTAACCTACGGTGCAGGTGCGTTCGCCTTCTGGGTTCTTTCCAACTGGTTATGTCCTGCTCGTAGACTAGAGGTAAGCTACGCCGAAAAAAGTGTACCACTTATCGAGAGCCTTCCTTAAGCTCAGACTTTATTTTATTTAAACGAGCGAAAAACGCTTTAGTGCTGTACGCTGACAAGTTAACGGAATAACCAGTTCAGTTTCCCAGTCCTAGTATGGAGAGCAGCACTGCGCCTCCGCTACCTCTTCGCAGAATCCTTCCCGGTCCGTGATCACCCCACCCGTCCATTTAGGTACTTCACTTAGATTTTCTCGTACATAAACCTTTCGTCTGGCTGTTGAGAAACATGTAAATAATTATGGAGCACACAGCCTTACCTGTTTCTTTTATTTCTCAACTTTGAAATTTAATCATTTATTATTATGGTACGGGTCTCGGCTACATGGACGCTGGGTAAGCTACCCATCACCGCTTACTTCCTCGCGCACGAAGAGAGGCGTTAAAGGCGCACACACCACATTAGAATTCCGTTCTTCGCTTTGTGAGTGCGTAATTTCCTTTTCTTCTGCTCAAATATCATTATGTTCACAAGTAAAGTTTTCTTGTAGAACGGTTAAGTCCGGTACTCCAACTAAATATGGCCTCGGAAACACCAGAGGGGCTGTCCAATAAGCTGACTGGGACTCGGTCAAGTAGAAAAGAAACTCGTTGAGTCGTTAACCAACGACGAATAGAAACAAGGACGAAAAGCCAGAGCCAGATTTCTGACAGCGGAAGATGTTGACAGATTGCTGTGCAGGAGCGCTTGTCAAACCTTCTGCCAGCACAGTTGAAACAAGCGTTTCTTTCGCAGCTTGCCGGCGGTACGAGCACCTCTTTATTTCGTCAGATACCGGTTGAAGCCCTTGTTATGAATCACCATGACGACCTTCGCTTTTCTGCCTTAATTTTCGGTATACGAGTAAGAAGCGAATCACTGCGAAAAGAAAAGAAGGTGTGTATGAGTGAGAATGTCCTGCGTGTAAAGAGCGAGAGCTAGATAGAAGAGGTCAATGTGACAGCAAAGTGAAACGTTTGTCACTTATCAAATGAGTTTTCACTTGTCACCATAATTTGCTTGCCAAATAAAAATGGAATACGTGTTACACTAGCTCAGGGAGCACAGGGTAGGTAGAGGATTTAGAAGAAAAAAAAGGTCACTAACTGATAATCAATAACTATATTACGATAGTTTGCAATCGTCAATACGGAGAGGGGAGATGCCATGGAAACCTTAAAGAAGAGAACAAGACGGCCACTTTAGCATAGAGCGCCAGAGTTCGATTGTGGTGACCTCTGTAGGCTCTATTGCAACCTGCATCGACGCCACCTGTATATCTCCCTCTTTTTTATCTCTGTTCTAAAGAAAGCATTCGTAATGTTCTCGTGTACCTTCTGAAACAAACCTAGACACTGCCAGTTCTATCTGTAGAAGGCGGCTGTAGACGTGCCCTTTTATGACGACGCGTTAAGACTAGCATAGAAAGGTCTCGTGTGCCACTTACCAAACTGAACGTCTCCACTTTCGTCATGCACATCCAAAAGTAGTGCTTGTGAAGCATCTCTGAAACATGGGCTAGGAAATGATAATGACATTTGCATTTACACGACGTTATACCGGCGTCTTGGTCAAGCCTGCGTAACAGGCATATTCTGGCTCTGACATTCGCGTAACGGGACTTGGGTCTTCCGGCACCTGTCATGTGCGTTTCCATCGTTGTAGATAGTGTCCTTTGCGCGCGTTCATTTACCGTGATATCAGTGGCACAACGAAGCAGGCATCGAGGAGATTGTTTTTGGCCTTAGAAACGTGATTGTTGGAGAGACAAAGAGCAAAGTAAGAGACATCTAAACAGAAAACAGTAGCCGGAACTTACATAGCTAACATTTATTGATTATTCGTGCGATCAAGAAACACGCCTTCTTCGCTTCCATCGGTAAAATAAGAAGCGCTGCCGGGCCCAGACTTTGGTAATATTTAGTTTTCAAAAGTAATTCGCGTCAAAGCTAAACATCTGGACTACGGGTCAGTTTAAATTAGCTTAGTGTGTTGTAACGGATACTAAATTCTGCGCGTGCAGTATTTTCGCACTGGCCATTGCAATATGGACCCCATGGTCAATGACAGAGCTGTTGAATTTCGTATATTGCTGAGCCATCTCTGCGCGTAATCGTTTGTAAGCAGAAGTGGAACTTCATTAATAGCAGCGGCAATTAAAGCAGAATTACTGCAAGCATAAACTTGAAACATCTATCGTTGCATGCCAGTTTCTAGTTCTGTGTTTCCAAATAAAAACATTTCCGTAAGGCGCGTATTTAACAACTATTAGACAGTTTTTAAACGAGACATGCTCTATAAAAAAAGATGAAATCTATAACGTGAAAAGTAGTTTGTTTTATGAAATCCCAGTGCTATGGGTGTAACTCTAATAGCCCTCTACGAATTTAATGCATAGTCATCATTATATGAAACGCTGCGGATAGCATAAAGTTCTTCGAAATCATGCGCAGTTAGAAAAAAAATCCGGGCTCATTGTGCAAAGTGCTAACACGCAGTCTTGTTGCTGTGGCTGCCTTATCGTGTCTGCCTTTGTTCGTGTCCCGCGCTTGCATATCTTATTGTCGCTCCGTTATCCTTTTAGGTATGCTAGACATTCCTGTACCCCGGTCGCCGTCCGGTAAGGTTAGTGGACACCTATTGAGTTACATACTCGCCGATCCCTGTAGGCATTTTCCATTGTCTCGATCATGAACCCCAGACGATGCAACTAAATAAAAGAGATAAAAATATAACTGCAATCGAAACAATAGAAGCTTAGGTGACAAGTAATGACTAATTATGAGAGGAATTTCAGTGACATTCTCTATATCTCGTGCAACGAATTGCCACCCTTCCTGTAAATGAAGGACATTGAGACAACTATTTTGTGCTTCGCAATTCTATACAGTGAGATGAAGTCAGTTTTCTCAGTTAGTTATAAACTCCGGGTTGTCCGGCAGCGCAGCTTCGATTTACTATTTTTTCTCGTGAAAGGCGGCCCTATAAACGCGATTGTAAAGGAGTGAGAGAGAGAGAGAAAAGAGGCGTTTGACGGGATTAAAAGGTACGTAGCTATTAATGATGATTTACCTAACTTTGTTACTTTATTTTCTCTTCAAGATCCCAACATAAAGGACAAAATGGGCTTCACTCCGTTACACTATGTGGCCAAATTTGTGCGACCGGAGAAGAGGAGGGTAAGTGCCTTTATTGCTACGGGTCTGAATTTTATTACCTCTTCCCGCTTGTTCTTTTAAATTCAGGTTTGCAGAACTTATTTGGACAGGGACGAAATTACGGTGAATAGATGCGGGGACAGAACAGCATGGCTAGTATATAGAGACTATTTGCTTAAAGCTGTATTTTTGTATGCTAATGTGTATGACGTTAAAACATTAACGAGTTTTTCTGCGCTTATTGTTTTATTACCATGAACTAGTCACGTGTGTTATGAATCGGTACATGTGTAAAGCCGTCTCCTTTTCCTAGTCGCGGTGTTCCTATTTCGATTTTGAGAAGCTACTTGCCGAACACCATTTTTGTTCTCCTGTCACAATACCTGCCGCAGTATGCACCTTTGCAAAGTGGCTCCGCTAGTGGCCATTGCCAATAGACCCATACATACGCATACTTGTGAAAAAGATTGAATCAAGCCAAATGCTGCATTACACTGGTTCTGTCCAACTAGTGTTGCCCGTCATCGAACGGACGACTGTTCGCCCTTCGCCCGGGTTGGAATACAGCGGCATAAAAAAGAACACTTGAGCGCCTCTTCGACAAGCCTCGGAATGTTATAAATGCCAGGAAAAGCTACCCTCACGGTGCCACGGACGCGGTGTGCCAAAACGCATAATCAAGAGAACACTCAAATAATTTTAGTTGCGCCTGTATGGTGGCTTCTAAGCTTAAGGAACAACACAAAACATAGTTCGCTTAAGCCCCGTGGGAGAATTGGAACATAAGCACGAACCCAAATGAAACATGACGCAAAAATTGCCGAAGACTGCGCAACGTAGGGCAAAATTTAGCAACAAGACAGCTTCGCTCTGCCAAAAAAGGCGAATTTGAAAGGAAACAATATTGCACGAACTTGCACCAGTAATCAGCCACAACAGTAAGTCATTTAACTATCGCACTTACACAGCAAGCCTCACGCGTTCCAACATTATTCGAAAGTTGAGCAAAAAAAAAAAATTCTTGAATTACATTTTTACCGCTCAGCACAAAATCGGTGTAATAAATAAGGAAAAAATAAGGCCACGGCTTTAAGATTATTTCTCGGGTTAGCTGAATTGATTTCTCAACACAACGAGAATTCCTGCAGAACCTTTAGAAACGCTCAATACACTATGTTGCGCAGAGCGTGATCCTGGCATGCGAGGACTCGGCGTCGCTGATGATCCAGACGCTGATGTCGGCGATGGGCACCGGTGCCAACGCCATCGACGCCTGGGGCATGACGCCGCTGCACCACGCGTCGCTTTCGGGCAACAGCCACGTGGTGCGCTGCCTGCTGCCCTACACCAGCGTGGACAAGGAGGTGAGCGCCCTCTCCACGGTGATGGTGAGCGCCATAGGCATGAGATTAGAAATGAGAAAGACTGGGAAGAACTTGACGGGAATTTTCATTAGGTCACTGCTTGGAAGGACTTGGAAGATTGTATCTCTGCGAATAAAGCGAATTATTCATTGAAAACTAGTAAAAGCTGGGAATGCTTTAATGATTTTCCTCAGCGCACAGCGCCGAGTAGGGGTAGTGCACATGATGACATCGACTGCGGTGGTACACTTGCAACGCAGAAAGGCTTTCTTGAAGGAATAGCAATTGACGACGCACGGTGGGGTGTGGGCAAAGGCAGAGAAAATCTTAAATCTCACTGGAGACGACGCAATCATTTAGCTTTTCCGCACCACTTTCACACTATGAGCAGAAGCCAGACCATAGTCAAGGCTTTAATTGACGATTACGTCACCGTTTTAAATGCTTAAACAAAAATAGTGAGCAAGCTTTACCTACAAGCTTCATACATTCGAATACACGAATCTCCCAGAATTCTCAGAAATGTTCGAGCTTCTCTTTTTTCATTTAAATATCTTGTACTTTTTGGGCTCATTACAGCCGGTTAAGGTTATAGCCTTCAGCTACAAGAAACCCTACCATATGGCCCTGAGTGCGAGCAATGGCTACACTGTTCTGTTCAGACATTGTATTCGATGTCCACGTTTTCCGCGCAAAATTTGTAAACCCAAGGTCTTCTGCACAAGTTTATCTTCTCTTGGGACTTTTGGATACTGTAGGACTGAGATCATGCATCATGGTCATCTACCAGACACTAGGAATGTCTAATTCGGTGGTTTCATTGCGGTATCAAAATGGACGTGTCAGGCGTAGACCCAGAAAATCGCAGTATACTTCCAAAGTTCCCGCCATTTATTCTGCTCGTCCTCACCAAAACCTTTGTTGCAGGGCGAAGTTCGAATCTGATGCTTTTCGATGGGTTCTAAATAGCTGCAGAAGTGCATAAGTAAAAGACAGAGAGAGTGTGGGCAGGTGTTTGTCTAAGCCTCGTGGTCGGTTGAGGGACCGTTTGCGTTGCGTGGTGCAGGTGACGGACAAGCAGGGACGCACGGCTCTGCACAACGCGGCCACTCTGGGTGATGCCGAGGTAGTGCGGCTGCTGCTCAGCCACGGAGCCAACATCCACGCCGTGGACAAGAAGGGGCTCACGCCACTCCACATCGCCGCCAAGGAAGGAAGCCTGCAGGCTGTGCGCCTGCTGTGCGAACAGATACTCAAGGATGTGAGCGTTCCGCGCTGTGTAGCCTTACCACACGCTTAGCGAGAACGGGGAAACATTCGCAAAGCGATTTGCACACAAGATATTACTTCGGATAGGAAGACTAGATCAGTCCCATAAATATGTTAACAACACTACCTTACAGTATTCCACAGTTGCCTCCCAATTAAGAGTAATGCCCAAGAAAGCTGGACTTGGTTCTTGATTGAACGGCGCTAGAGCGCTGCGCAGTCCCAACAGAATAAAGCCAAGGCGCTTGCCCTGACTAACCCATACTTTGCCCAGCGACGAAAGCGCTCAACAGAATACGGTAGGCGCAAGTCCGGTTCAGATTAAGTCTTACATGCGGATATGAACGGGGAGATTTGCTGCTGTAGTTCAACGTAAAAGTCACTCTGCTGGCTTATTGAGTGTGGTGGGACCACACATACCCGCGAGAAAAGGCACATGAACCGTGTGTGCAACGAACAAAAAAAAATAATTTCGTCGTGGCTTAGGTAAGATTATAGCTGAGCAATGCACCTCGAGCTCGATTCGCCTAGTACGACAGTAAGACGGCTGTGTTGAGCTACTTGTTACGTACTGGCTGTGATTGACAGCGCAGAGACAAGGGACCGAGGAAGCAGACAGGACCGGCGGGAAGTACAACAGTGCACACTTCGATTATGACTGCGCGCATTGGGCGCAAGAAATTTGACTTCTTTCTCCACATGTGTGCTCCTGAGGTTTCTTCCACGCCTCCTGTCAAATGATGCACTTTCGTAACTGAGCAGTTAGGAGTTTTCTCGAAAGGAAGTAGATATTTCATGATACATGATGTAGCTGCAATGAATTTGGATGGTTTTTATTCTGGACTTCAGCAGAAATGACATTTTATTTTTGTAAAAAGCCCCACTCCGATGCATGCATCTGACATCTTGTATTAAACAGGTCGCAACAGAATTAGTGCTTGTTGAATGGCGTAAACAGTTCGACACGTACGATCTTCTAGCCTTCGTTCGGTCCTGCCCTCTCCAGTAAAACTTCTCGGGATATACAATTCCTGTGCCTATTTGAGTTACGTAAGAAATAGTTGTGAAAGTAACATTTGCTGACATCAGTCCTTCTAGCGCGGCAAGTTGTTCAAGCGCTCAGTCATCTTCGCGGCCAACTAAGTACCCCCTGTCACTGGCGCAGGACAACCCCCTGATACGTCTCTCCAGGAGGGACAAACAGAACATGACTCCTCTTCACTACGCCGTCGAGAACAACCACATCGAAATCGTGCGCTTCCTCCTCGAAAAAGGTCAGTGGGCTCGAATATTTTGCAACGAAAGCAAGATTTCTGGGCCTAGGTATTGCGATAGAAATGAACGAGATGCACAATAAAATAATGATTATCATTTATTCTCTTAATTATTTCCCTAAGATTGCAGCTGACAAAAATACAACAACAGAAAGAATGAAAGGTGAGGTATCCGGAAATTTCATACGGTTTTCTCAATAGACGTGGATATATTCCTACGGGCAGTGCTTGTAACACTGTACATCCTTTCTTAAGAGACCTGAGGTTTCCAAGCCAAGAAAGGCAGCCTTCAAGAAAATGTTCCGACGTAAGGAGTAAGCAAATTACACAGCTGCACCCCTGGTCTCCAACACGGCGAAGGCTTTCAAACAAACTGACCTTAAGAAATGAACGCACAACGTGACTGCAGTTGCGCAGGCAAAACAAGAACGGCTTTGCTTTGAACTGCAATTTCCTCGCAAACGCACAGGCTCCTTTAACGAGAAAGGTAACATTGCTGTACTGAATAAAGCCATAAAACTTTAAGGTTAATTTTTTACGCGTTCAATTAACGCAAAATCGACACCTGCCCGACTAATAAACTCGGACAAAGAACTCCAGCCTCTCCGCCTTCTTGCAATTTCAGAATAACGTACAGCCAATCAGTCATCATCATCACCATCAGCCAGGCTACACACACTACAGAGCAAAGGCCTCTCCCATGACTCCAATTGACACTGTCCTTTGCCAGCTGCGCATATAGTAGCATACCCTCAAACTTCTTAATCTCATCCGCCCACCTGACTTCCTGCCGCCCCTTGCAAAAACAAGCTGTCGCGAAGGTGTATTATGTTTATCATGTGTTATCTTCGTTTATCGCCTCTGGCAAGTGGCCTTATTACTGTTTGCTATGACAGATACAACCATGAGCGCTACGGAACAATCACAGCCACGTGTGGCCATTTCTACAAAGAATAACCCTGTCGGCATTTGAGGTAACCTATCCTTTTTGACCCTTAAACAAGCCAATCGGAAAGGTCTGGTTTCTTTGTTCAGTTATAGCCTTTAAGGTCTCTTGACATAATGTCTCGCCTCAAAGGATAACACACGTACGGATCTATACCGGTATTCCTTTTTTCCTGATGTAATTGAACTATGGAACAAACTGCCAAGTGATGTTGTGGAGATTGGGAACGTGACACAATTCGAGCTACGTGTCGATATGTTTTTCAGAAATGGTGTACGAATTTGAATTATGACTCATGATTGCTCATTGAAGTTCTTACGAGATGTATTTGTGCTCCCTCCCTATAATGACCCTCATTGGAAGGTTAACGGTCTGACCAAATAAATAAATAAATAAATAAATAAATGAATAAATAAATAAATGACACCAAGCCTTTAATTGACAAAGCGGACCAACACAAATGCGTGGGTTCGTCAGTTACTGATGAAGCTGTCACCACAGCGGAGATCAAGGACACTTCAAGTTAGAGGAAACCTCACCTTCAGTTTCCCTCTCAAGGTCAAACACAAGTAAACTAACACTTCTTGCATCAGCTAAAGTCCTCTAACGCAATCCTGGAAGTTTTTAAGTGTGTTCTATTTTGATGAAGCGATCAGGAGTTCTATTTTGGTTGCTTTCCCGAGCTAGCTAGGCAGGCTTATTTCATTAAACCTCACATACGTGTGGGCTGGGCCAGAACAAGTACATTCTTGCCTTAAGAACCAAAATAATTGGTTTTCATGCACGCAGACATTTGTGTGGGCCGGGCTGCAAAGGGTTACATCGAAATTTTTCTGTCACCTTCAAATTTACCGCGCCAGCTTGATTGCCTCTCGTCTATGATAGGACCTTCCACCACAACTAGGCGAGAATAAAAAAGTGCGACAACAAATTTGTGACATGTTTCTTGAGAAGCATGAATCGAGTGCAGCAAACCCTTCGTCGCTAGCAGCCGCCGCGATGGCTGAGTGGCTACGGCCCTCGGCTGCTGGCCCGAAAGACGTGGGCTCGATCCCGGCCGCGGCGGTCGAATTTCGATGGAGGCGAAATGCTAGAGGCTCAGTGTACTGTGCGATGTCAGTGCGCGATGAAGAACCCCAGGTGGTCGAAATTTCCGGAGCCCTTCACTACGGCGTCCCTCATTGCCTGAGTCGCTTTGGGACGTTAAACCCCCATAGACCAAACCAAACCTTCGTCGCTAGCCTAAGACCCGCGGGAAAACAGTCCAACCGCCCGAGTCCTGGAATGCGCAGGCGTGGACCCGAACTTCCCGTCGTCGACGGGCCTCACGGCGCTCCACCTAGCTGCCATGCGGAGCGGTGTGCCCATGTGCGAGCTCCTGGTCAAGCACGGCGCCACCACCGACGTGCTGGCCGACGGCAACAAGACGCCGCTCTACCTGGCGGCTACCAACGACCGGCCCCTCATCGTTGCTTTCCTTCTTGACCAGTGAGTGACCGCCGCTGTACATCCTGAGCTAAGTGCCCTGGCCAAACGGTGCCTGGGTAAAGGAGCGCCAGTATGGTCGACGCCGATTAATTTACCTTGGCAACCTGGTCTGGACTTAGCATTCGCGACACGTCCTCCTGGAATATAGAAGCAATATTTTACTCTAACCAAACCAAAGAAAACTAGACTCACGGTCACGCCAAAGAAGCCATGTAAACAAAAGGAATTATATTTGTTTAATTATTTCTTTTATATAAGGGCATAGTGACCGCAAAAATGGCCTAGCGACTTGAGCATCCTCCTCGCATGCGGGAGGTGCGAGGTTCAATACCCAGTGGTGCCGAATACTTACCGGTGAAACAATGGGTTGAAGTGTTCCCCTAGCCTGGTACTTGGCTTACTGGGGGTGAAATGCTTCTAAACTCGGTTTTCGACCCCTTTTTGTGTACACAAAAAAAGACAGCTTGTGCCACATCACTTTCTGGCCAAAATTAACATACTCATCATCATCGTCATCAAAAAAGCTTCATAGAGTGGACAAGCTAGCGATTGCAAGTAACTTGCCTGCATATCCTGAGGACGCGGGCCAAATCCCGGCCGCGGCGGCCGCTTTTCGATGGGGTCGAAATCCAAGGCACCCGTGTACAGTGGAGACATTAAAAAACCCGACGGGGTGGAAATTGATCCGGAGCCCTCCACTATGTGTACCTCATAGCCGATGTGTCGCTTTGGGATATAAAACCTATATACCTGAATGACTGAAAAGTAACGCGAACATTCAACTGGTCAGTATGTTAAAAAACTGCAACAGATGGTAAAACGCAAAAAAAAGAGAGGCGCTCATATGGTTTGATGCGATGAACTGCGTAAGTAGAATACGCTTTTAGGATAATGCTTTCCATTTGATGCTTTTCTCTTTTGACGCATCCTATTGCCTGAAAGCTCCGCCCATTATTCTGGCTTCCCTTCAGCTGGCCTTTACGGCTCGCTGTTGATTTCATGTTTGACATTTTCTGCAGGTGCACTTCACTTTACTTTGGCCGGCTTTACTGTTTACTAATTATTTTGTATGCTTTTACATTTGTTGCATTATACCCTTTGTTTCGAAGCATCAGCGTGCGTTAAGCATACCTCTTATGAATTATTCGAAAACTATTCCAGCACTTGAGAGGTTATTTGATTCATTTCTGATAATTTTTAGCTTGCATTATTTGATCAGTTGAGCGACGGTATTCGTCCAGCGAAGCAAATTGGTGGATTTTCGATTTGCTACTCGAAAACTCCGAATATTTGCGCACACTTAGCGGTTTGCTTAACAAGCGCGGCATAGGCAAAATACAGCCAGAACAAAAGCAAGTAGGACGGTATAGTATGGGCGGGAAAGCGGGGGGAGGGAGGGGGAAAGGGGGATTAACACCCCGAAGCTTCACATGGGCTGTGAAAAACGCCGAGTGGAGCGCTCCGGATTTATTCTGATTACATGGGATTCTTTAAAAGCAGACACCATACAACCCACGGGAGTTTTTGCAGTTTGCCTCCATCGAAATGCGGCCGCCGATTACTTTGGGTTGAGCTGCCGAACGCCATAACTCCTAAACCCCTGCGGCGTGTCTTTAGGCAAAGTTAGCCGAGTACTCGAGGGCCTTTCGAAACAGTAGAGGACAAAAAGAAAGGGAGGGGGGAGCGCAGCAGAGCAAGGCTACCATTTTCTCACGTTCACTTTTTTGCTCTCTGAGTGAGCGGTGAAACTGGGAAAAAAAACCACTTTTGAATAAGGAGCTTTCCCACACTCTGTACATCATATCTTCTTTTTGTGCAGGGGCGCATGCATTGAAGACCGCGACGTGGAGGGCAACAGCCCTCTGCTGGGCGCCGTGGACAGCGGCAGCGTGGAGGTAGTGCAGCTGCTGCTGGACCGGGGTGCCGACATCGAGTCGCGCAACAACGATGACCGCAACGTGCTCCACATGGCGGTGCTCTCCAAAAACGAAGACGTCCTCCAGGTAAGCTCCCCTACTGGAAGTCTGCTCTAAGAGTGCAGGAATACAGTCCTTGATGACCACCACGGGGCGTCTGGAAAGAATTTCCCTCTGTGGGGGGCAGGTGTAACAACGAGTGACTACGAGATTGTGTCGGCGAGATTGTGGGGTGCAGACCCCACCCCCGTGAGGACTTCTTCCTCTGGTCCCAATTATATTCTGCCGCCGAGTCGGCTTATCTCTAGAACCTGGCCATAAGAATTTCCCTTATCGTGGTTTGCGGAAGTCGATAATTTAGCTTAAAATTTCCATCAGATGGCTTACTCTGAGAGAACTGCAAGTAGCTTAGAGCATGCACTTGGAGGATCCAAAACCACCACCAGGATCCGCTCTTACAGTTGACGATTTAGAACGGCGATTCCAGGGTTTAGTGTCAGCGCCGCTTTGGGTAGATGACAGCGTTTTCACAAACTGTTTCTGCTCGATCTCTCGTAGGTGCTCCTCAGCGTCAAGGCATCAGAGCTCCTCATCAACCGGAAAGACTACGACGGCGATACTCCGTTACATCACGCTGCGAGAAACGCTTTCCTCGAAATTGTTCAAGTGAGGGAGGCCTTTACGTGGTTGTCAATGAGCCCGAATTGAGTTGCGTCAAACTTCGCAGAACTAGAGCAATATACTATATGTAGCAGTAAGCATGATCAGAGTAATGTTGAACTGCAAAACAGTGATAATCTAGCCATGACTGATTTTTACCACGCTAGTTGTACATGAAACATTAATAGAGACAAAATTGGAAGACTGAGCACTACGTGTGACGTCAAACCGCGTTAATAGGGGTATACTGAGGCGAAGCTTGCACAAGTTGCTGTGTGGCTTATTGTGCCGAAAGGCGCGAAGCCTACAGAGATTTTGGTTGTTACAATATTTATTGGTTTTCAGATTCTTTTGAGACACGGAGCAAAAGCGTCCGCGAAAAACTCAAGCGAAGAGACCACTCTTCACGCAGCATGCCATTACAACTATCCAAAGTGAGTAACGTAGGTTTATTACTTAATGTTCTGTGTTTATTACCAAATGAACTGATGCCAAAACGTGACTGCATGTCAAAACTTAGTTATTGATGTGGTTACAGTCGGAATTAGAACTTTATCAATTATTTTGAAAGGTCGCCCCTCAGCTTTTGCTTTGGGGCCATCTGAATAAAATCTGCAAGAATGTCTGCATTGTTATATATTGTGAGACTGAGAGTACCTGGAGCAGGCTGTATTGCCACTCGCAGGAATGGCGTTCGCGACGAAGACGAATATGGCAGATGATGATGAATATAGACAAATGAAGATCCCCCCCTCCCCACCTTCCGGAGGAAAGTGACCATCCTGGTTGCGAGTCATAGTGATGATGGCCGACGGATAAAAAAGCTTAAGGCGCGACACGTGGACTATCTCGACGCCATGACAGCGACTATCAGTGACAGGCGACGCGGGTGCGACACGATAGCTAGAAAACTAAACATTTTGACAGATTTGCCTGTTTGGTTGGGTTTGAAGACTTATAATAAACTGCACATCTCCAACCAAAATTTTAACATTAACCCAACGTTGTCACCCCTGATGAAGGAGCCGAGTCGGCTTCGAAACGTTGGGTTAAAGTTAAAATTTTGGTTGGAGATGTGCAGTTGACACGATAGCTAACGGGGGCGTTTTTCAAGCACTGCATAGGGGCCACTATAGCGCGGCTCATAAGCTTTTCACATAAACCTGATATGCGCACAGGTGTCCAGAGTAAAACTTAATGACTAGGTGATTAAGAGACTGCATGGGGGGTAAGGTCATAACTGCGTTTTCGGGAGGCCTTGCGGCGTTTTTGTTTCAATATTATTAAATATTGATTCGCTGAAGTGAATTTGGGAAGGAAAGCAAAAAAAAATGTATAATGTAGTGTCAGATTTCTTGAGAGTAAACTAAGAGAGTTCGTTCCTCCCGCAGTGTGGTACGCGAGATTGTGAAGCAAGACGCTCGTCTGGTGAACGAAACGGACATCCACTGGAACACGCCCCTGCACGTGGCGGCGCAAGGCGGGTACAGCGAGACTGCCGCCATCCTGGTGGAGGCCGGCGCCGACCTGGAAGCCAAGAACTACTACGAGTGGACGCCGCTCACTGTGGCGTGCAAGAAGGGAAACTTCGACACCGTCTCCAAGCTCCTGGGCGCCGGAGCGTCCGTCAACAGCGTCGACAAGATGAAGGTCGGTAAGAGGCCCAGCTCGGTGGAGCTGTCTAATTTCTACGTTGTGCGAAGCTGTCAAATGTCTCGCTGTGTACCTTCGTAGCACAGAGCAAGATAGACAGGAGCTTGTACTGGAGCTTGTTCGAGGAACCCGAGACGTGCCGATAATGCCACGCTGAGCGCGTGATCTTAAGTCGTGACGCCATCTATCGAGTGCGCCACGAAATTCCACCCAAACGGAGCACTAGTCACGTCATATCAGAACCTACTGTCTTGTCTATTCTATTCCGTATTGTGAAGGGCGATATCTTTTTATGAGGTGTTGAAAAAGAGTGAACTCAGTGCACTCCACAACCACACGGGTCTGTAATCGAGCGTGCCATAACCTTGGCAAAATGGCCATTCCGTAGTGTGACGATGTTTAAGTGCCGTGCATTGCTGTATACTGCGTTGCTTCCTGTTAAAATCTTCCGAATTTTGGACATTTCCTCTCTGAGTGGCCCGGTGGGTTTAGGTTGAAACGGTCAGCGTAAGGCTGCTTTTTGAGTGCATTAGCTTTGGAGCTTCCACAGCGTTACTTTGCTGAGTATGAAATGCGTAATTTTTCCTTTTCACACGCTAACCAAGCTTCTCACGTGTATCAATATTTGCGTACCAATAAACTAATGCAAATTCTGATTTCAAGCGTACAATACACATCGTATGCGCTTCCCCATACCATGGAAATTTATCTGCAAATGACGTCAGTAAGTCTTCGTGTGGTAAGTTGCCAGTAGTGCCACTTCCAAGTCAGTCCAGGAAACAAGCGTGAGCTTCTCTAAGATCTAATGGGGCTGGTACGTTTCCAACTCAGATGACTTCTACACTCGTTGGTATTACAAGCACGGTTCACAGTTGCACTGTAACAGCGGCCAAGGTAAAGCATTGTTTCCTCAGAACAGGCCACTTCACATCGCGGCCCAGTTTGGCAACACGACGGTTGTGGACCTTCTGCTCGAACGCAAAGATGTGCGCGACTTCGTCTGCAAGAGAAACGCCAACAAGAAGAACTGCCTCGATATTGCCATCGAGGAAGACCACAGGTGCGGCTTCTTGTTCACTGCGTGCGGCCTTTCAATTTATAGAATTTCGTGAAGAAACAGGAAGAGACACTTTAGCTTCCTCTAAAGAGTATGATGCGATAGTGTTAATGGATCAATGCCTATATATGCGGAATAGGTCATTCTCTACTCTTGCATTCATAGATCGCGTGGAGTCGGTGACAGCGGTGAAGTGATGCGCCACTGCTCCGGCAGGGGGCTGTTTCAAACACAGCCGCCGGTTGGGACTTATGGGACCTCTCGCGACCAATAATTATTTTTAGCTACCGCCTGCCGTTAGCTACAGCAGTTTACTCGCAATCTGAAGGGCAAGTTGTGATGACGTCAAAAGGTCACGTGACCTAGGTGAGCCACATGTTACCTAGGTGTGCCATTTATCTGGCCCACTTAGATTGCTTCCTTGGGAATCTTTTGAAAGATCCTCCCCCGATGACGCCGGGTTTTCCTTTAAATGGGATCCTTAACGCTGTCGAGTTAATAGCACGCAGATATTTTCTGTAAGATTATAACAAACACTTTGAAGACATTCAGCATTCTTTAGGTCACTACCCAGGCAGCACAAGCAATTTGCCCAACATTGGAACTGTATTGGCAAACCTGGCCCTACAAAGGACCAGGATGGGACCAACCTGTTGCAATATTGGGCCGATGACCTGTGCTGCTTGGGTAAATGACGCTTTGGAAGAATGGAGGTTTGAATCCTGCGTATGTTTTTTTTTCAGGGGTGTTGTTGAGGCACTGCTGAAAAGCAAGTTCTGGAGGGAACTGCTGCAGAACTCCATAGAAAGCGATCAGTACGGAACCCACCAGACTCCTTTGCGAAGCCTGATCCGCACGATGCCAGGTAGGTGGGCTTTTGTTGACTTGCACGCAGGGCGTTGCTTTAAGTTTACCTATTAGAGTATAGTTTTGATCGTTGAGGCATGCATTGCTTGCCACAAACCATTCTTGGACGTTACACTACTTCATCCTGGTTGTCAACAGACTGTGACGCCAAATTGTGACGCAGGACCTTAAGTCAAAGCAGATAATGCTATTTTTTATTTTGCGCTTAGGTCGGCCTTGAGGTTTGCAGTGTCATATCATTTCTTGTGTTTACCGTTGCACAAGGCAAGCCAAGAGAGGCGTCGCAACTGCTTCAGAAACGAGAGCTAAACTGAGTGAATAGCAGCAAATGCTACTGATGATGAGCACAGTACCATGTTGTTTTTTTACCAATTGTTTTCATTGAAAACAAGCCCTATGACCCAACTGAAAATGTCTTTACGTTCCTACAGTGTATTTCATCTAACGCTATTGGGCGAGACCAGCTTCTTCAAGTGGAGGACTAGTGCACACATTTTCTTCCAATGACACCAGTGCGCATGCTCCACGCCTGACTTCTTAAGGCAAAAATATATTTTACTTCGCCTTGCCTTGGGTCGCAGATTTGGCTACTCTCGTGTTCGACAACTGCGTTTTGGTCGAAGCCGCTTCGGACGAGGACCCAAACAAGTCGGTCACGTATCAGTACCAGTTCCTGGACGACGCATTCTGCGGCTGCGGACACGAAGACTCCGACGACGATAGCGACTCGGACTCTGACTCCACAGTTCCAGGCGAGATTTCTTTAAAGTAACCCTAATTGTCATGACGCCATAGTCCTATAAGCTCTTAATAAGGCTATAATGATACTAATACAGCTAGTTTAGGTTGATAGATACCTTGC